>JXSR01S013547.1:116280-130722 GCA_000969725.1 Ophiothrix spiculata
GTGTAAGAGACTAGCAATGATTGATTAGGATTTACCTAGACCAAATCACTATTAATATATTTTGAATCGTTCATGATTTATATGAAACCATTTTTATGAAACCATTTTTTTCTTAAAAGCGACAAAGTTTACACCTCGGATGATCTCAGCTCATGGAATTTATCTTGTTAAAGTTAGTAGCAACAAGCATAAACTGAATCGATTTTTCTTTAATTTCTAAGTCCTTTGATCAAAGTATCATAAATATCACGCACTCTCATCTGTATCTATTTGACCACATAGTCAGTTGACAGAGCAAGGGTCCCAGTGTTGGGCTCCTCACAATTAGGGCAAGAAAAAAAAATGCTGTGTTGCTCTCAAGTGGAATTTCTGAAAAAAATGAGTCGGTCGGTCGGAAAATAATATTTTTAAAATAATTTTTAAAAAGCACCTAAATTATGAAATTTGTGTGCATTATCCACTATTTAAAAAATATTTTCTCAAAAAACACCCAAGCTGAGCAAAATTGGGTGCTTTACCCGACCCTATCTTTTTTTAAATTTTTGAATAGGGTCGGTCGCTGAGAGCAACACAACAATTTTTTTTTTGCCTTACAAGATTGAACCCTGGATAGTCAGTGAATGTTCACAAATTGTCACTTGTTTTGAGTGAAATAAGATTTCTTGTGATTTTCGTGATGGACACCCTCTGCGGGAGGCGCCCACTACTCAAAATAATTTACGCCCATCCATTATGAGACGATAGATGACAGGCAAAACAATAAATCGTATCTTTTATTCTCATTCTTAGTCACACATTTAAAAGACTTTAAGTAAATCTATTGTCAAAAAACAATGAACATAATCATTAGAAAACGTACACTCCTACTTAAACATGAAATATTCCCAATCTAGTAAAGCTATTCACGTTAGATATTATGCATATATATTTATACATATGCATATATCTTATATATACATATATCTATATTGTGCCGTGATTTTCAACATGAAGCTCCACATTTGACACCGAATGCACTGTCATGTATTTTCTCATAATAGATAGCCAAACTTAATTATAATAGACCAAACAGTAATTTATTGGACAGAGTAAACAAAAATCCACAGTGCAGGGCTCCAGTGTTTGTAAATGCAACCCCTACCCTGGATTTTTGTTTATGTTGTCCAAGAAATTTTTACTTTGCCTATAGGTAGTAAAATCACACTCTGTGACTAGTAAAATTTTCCATCATTGACAATCCTACCATGTAATATTTGTAGAGTTGGGGATGTTTATGTCAGCTTGGAAGCAAGAAGCAAGTATTTCAATATTACCCAAAACACCATGTTAGACTTTGAACTTCTGCTGTTCAAGATACAAACGAATATGGATATTTTAATATGGATATTATATATGTATATATATATTATATGATATGGATATTATAATCTATTTAGGCATGAATTAGCTAATTGACAAAAACCTTTTTTAGCACAAATCATATATATATTACGCTTCATGAAGATTATGTTAGCACAAATGCTAAAAAGAAACCATCATAAAATTTGCCACCAATAGAGTCCAGTAACCAAGAATAAAGCTTAGTCTGCTTTTATTCCACCAACACCTACCTCATTTGAATTATTGCTATTTGGAGCTGAAGCATCCTGTTGTTTGAGCAAAAAGTCAACACAATGTACGTAAACACAACTACATCCGATAGATTTTACATATAATAACCATATTAGCAGTATTATAACTACAATTGAAACTAAATCTGAGCAACAAAATCTAACATTGATCACAGTTGACCCAAAAAGTAGTACATTGTACAAAGTTTACCAAAACGTTTACCGTTTTCGAAAATTCTTAGATTATTAGCTTAAAGTAATTTTAGGTTGGTTTACATTTAGGCTTATTAGCACTCCATTACATTGAGGCAATAAGGCTGATTTTATTATTATGAGAGCTTTACAAAACACTTAAAGCAAGACAAGCTGAGAATATACTACAAAAAGCAAATGATCCACAAATGCTGCAATGGCAAACAACAGAGAAAGCTAACCACAGCAGGCCTATGGAAAAGCCGTCACCATCAAGGCATCTGTCAACATATATGAGGGGTAGGATTAGGGGGTATCAACAAGTTTTAAAGATCACCAAGAAGGAAATACGCTATATCAATGAACTTTTGTCAGGATGGTCACTCGTTTTTGTGTACATTATGGTGCAAAAGTGATGTCAGTGGTAGGTTAAAAATTAAGGGGGTTGGCTACTTTTTTTTAATCAAACAAATTTTTTGAGAAAAAATGGTTGAAGGAAAATTATGATATTTTGCAATGCGCGCGCAGCGCGTGAAAAAAATCTGTAAAATCGGCTAATTTTTGCTACAAATTGTTAAAAAATCTCGAAATTTTCGCAAAATTTCAAATTTTTACAGAAAAATTACATAGCGTGCAAATGTTTTTGATTTTCCACATTTAAATTATCAAAACAAAGGGAAAATTTCAATTTTCTTTCTTTTTTCTTTATTTTTTGAGGGAGTCCGTCCCCTCCTCGTGAAATTTAGTTTGGGGGGGGGGGGACCCCCCCGCTTCCGCCGCCTATGGTCAGTGGCACTTATACTTTCTATACAGGTGTCGATAGATGTCAACAACCTGCCTCCGCTAATCAGATAAACTGCATGGATAAATCAAAGATAAGTGGCGAGGGTTACATCCCAGTAATTCTCTGAAGACACATCCAAAGTTTACCTACTTGATACCATAGTATAGTTTAAGATCTCCTCTTTCCATTGATACCAAATTTATTATGACGTCATAATGACGTAATAAAGCATGGCTGACCTGAAATATTGATTTAAGCGAAATACAATGTGGATATTTTTGGCTTAAAGAGAACCTCTACAAAGTTGGTCTATGAACAGTCAGTTTTAAGTGGGAGAAATGTGTTACTTTGCACAGTAGCTATGTAAAGATGACTCAACACGTAATAAAATTATGTTCCTGGCTGTATTTCTTTGTGGTGATCTTAAAAACTTTTTGATATCTCCCTCATATCATACAATCGTTTTTAAACAAGATTTTGCTTTGTAACTCAACAACTGTTAATTAAATATGTGTGAATTTAGCCCGACGGTTAAAAAACATGTTTTGTTATCAACGATTTCCGTAAACCAAATCTTGAATTTGCTTAGTCATAGATCTATTTTATTTTTCAGAATCTTGAAAAAAATGTCAAGATTGTTTTTTTCTAAAATTTTTGATTTTAGTCCTTGTTTTTGAATATTGCAAAAAATAAGGTCAAAAATCAATGTGAGAAAACTGATCCTCATTATTTATTATGAGTCAAATTGTTTAAATTTTAATTTAGCAAATTATATTTAAGCTTTCCAACAATATTTGTGCTAAATAATTTTTTTTGGTCCTACAGCCAATATCATGTATTTTGGTGAAAAACTGATATCACCATCCTATCCAGCATATAAATCTGCTTCTTAAAAGAGTACTTCCTAAATAGAGTTGTTAATCAGCAGTTGCCGAGTAAATACTTTTCCAAAACTGTCATGGGTTGACACCAACCTTTAATGCACAAGCTGAGATGATTTAAGCAAGGTATTCTGACCTCTCCTTTATCATTACAGGTAATATACAATGGTATAAAATAAACACATTTCACAGATGTCAATTTAAATGTTCAGAAAAATGCTTATGGTTGAATCACCTTTATAAAAGCTATGAACAAAAATAACAATATGCTGAACAAGGTTTTGAACAAATAATAATAATAAATGTACATTTATGCAGGGCACAAATCCGTCCAAGAGCGCTCATGGCGCCTGAGCTCAACAAACATACAAAAGCAACATGAATTAACAATGCATCAAGACAAAAAAACAAACAAATTGTATACAAAAAATAACATTACATATGATTTTGACCATAAGCAGTGTTCATTAGATGGGTTTTGAGCATGGATTTGAATGAAGCAAGTGAAGAACATGAACGGATCTGAAGAGGCAATGATTTAGGCCTTGCAATGAGTAGGATGGTACTTGAATCACAGTCATGTTTATCACAATCCAAACTACCACAACAAAGCTATATATCCACAGTGGTAGAAATCCAATGCAAAATCCAAAAAGTTATGATCATAAATCACAGAAATGTTGCTGATGATATAAAGCAATGTAGTATTTCAAAAAGTTCCATAAGCATCAATAAACAGTATGGTATAAAATGTATCTCTCCAAGTGATATAAATCAGGAGAAATCATGAAGCTTTTGAGGAGCTCAAACATAGTGCAGCCACACAGGCGCTTGTTGATATCTAGTTAATAGCCTACCTTTTTATGCGGCGAATGTGAGCGTCCTTCCTTCATCTTCTCCTCATTGTCTTTAGATTTCTGGATAGCTTTCAGCACAGCGACTGTGTCCTGCGACAAGGTGTGTAGGGAAAATTTTGGGATATTATTTACATCATCTCCTAATGTGAGTGCAAGAAAATCGTATATGCAATAGCTGCCCTTAGTTAAATTAAAGACCTTGTCACACGAATGTGAATAATCCCTCAAAATTTCCCTGACTTACATCAGTGGCTCTTGAAATGGTTCTTCAGGTGATGGTGTCACCTGATCATGAAGAACCATTTCAAGAGCTACTAACCCAATACTGAAGATTATACAATGTACAATCAAAATTTATTACAAATGGCAGCTATTGCAGATACGACTTTCTTGCACTCACATATCGATCTGTTGAAGACCTTTTGAAAAAAGTACAACGAAACATTGAGCACCAACTCATGAAAAGTGTGTTTTAAATTACAACAGGAACCTGTTATGCATAGTTCATGTGGTACATCTTACTAATCACCATGTGAGTGCAAGAAAGTCGTATCTGCAATGGCTGCCCTAAGTGATATTTATTTTATTCCTTGCCACAACAATGTGAAAAATCCCTCAAAGTGTTCCTGTCTTATGTCAATGTTACCTGAAGAATCATTTCAAGAACCACTGACCCATGCAAGACTGGAGGTCATGCAGTGTGCAATCCAAATATATGACATAAGGTACGACTTTCTTGCACTCACATAACGACTTATTCGTGTTTTTTTCAAAATGATTCCACCTTGATAGTTGCCAATTTGGATTTTCCAAGTTGTGAGATGACTTAAAAATGCCATTTTGTATAAACTCTGACCATTAATTTTCTTGAACCCTGATAGCAAACAATCTACTAGTCAGATTGAATCTGTTTAATTACCCATTACAGGCCTGCAGGGCACCCATGAAATGTTTAAAAAAAAACTGGAAACACCAGTCAATTCAAGTCAGGGGCAAAGTTTTCATGTTAGGCCAAAAAAAAAAGAACTCTGTCTCAAGTTCCTTAGGCCCAAAACCCTAAGTGCTACGCGGTTTGTTTGTTTTTAGTCAAAAAGGCTATGTGCACGCGGAAATCTTTTTTTTATTACGTTTTTAGGCCACTATTTTTTTTCTCTTGATGTAAGAAAAATAAAAATAAAAAAGCATGCAAATCTATAGCAGCGGCAATATATAGTTGCAGCATGTGTTGTATGTGTAACCCATGCTTTGGTATCTTATGGCGCATATGTGAGTTTTATAGACTTGGCTTGCGGATGAAGAATAGCTCCACAATTCCCGCCTATTTAGTGATAATCAAAGTAAAGCACCAGTCTGGTTGAATTTGGGATAATCAGGTGTAGTTGCGGAAAACAAAAGCAGATAACCTTTATCTAATTTATGATTCATATATTCTGTAAGCCTTATTAAGATTTCCAGACTGGTGCCTTTACTTCGTAAAAAAAATTGTTGAATTTAGCATGTAGCACTGACGGTACAAGCAAATCACATTCTTGACTTACCCGTTCCTTTTGTGATGCTGGTTGTCCATCTAATTTCAGCTCCGCATATCTTTCTTGAAACAACTCAAAAACTTTGGTCCTATAGTCTACTACAGAGGTGACAGTGTTGTCTTTGAGAGTCAGAGATTCTATGCAGGGAAGATAGCTGATATGTTCTACTTCTACAACCTATAAAGGTAATATTTATAGATAGATAATAAAACTAACATCCTGGTTTAAGAATATCTACATATTTGCAGTTGTCTTAAGATTTAAAATTTAAAATGCACTAGTAATCATGCTAAAGATTCTTATTATTACAGTATTTCTCTGTAAACATGAAAGTGCCTTTTATTACACCGCCATAATAAAATTTGGCAATAACAGCATGATTGTACGGGAATGTTCAAACTACACAGCAACAATTTGCCAAAGTTAGCCATCAGATTCTGCAATGGTCCAAAGGCTTTGAGAAATACATTTTGACGATTCCAACGATTGTTTTTATATGAGAAGTGCCTCTAATTGAAGGAGCTACCTGCCTAAGAGGGATGATTTCCAATAGCCTGATGCTAGATAATTTAGATCAGAGATCGCAGACTTGCCACCATTTTTATTCTGCATGGGGATCAAATTGGGGGTATTCGGGGATTTGCCGATGATGCACCTCATTTTGTAATAATGCACAAATATTGAAAATAAGCAAACACGTTTTCCGTGCAGATTGGCGTATCATTATGTAAATCATTATTTGTGTAGTTTGTCTCTATGTGCAACCGAATCTCAATGCCCTGAATTGATTTTAGCGGGAGCCGAGTGTAACCAAATACCCCTACTTTGAGTTCTACGGCTGATTACACAGACAGTATACAAAGACAGGTATCTCTGTTCTAAATTTAAGGTAAACCCTCATGTTCAAAATAGAAGACAGTCTCTAGAAATAGATCAAGGTCCATAGTCCTTACAAAGACATGATTGTAGATAACCTTCACTCTGTACAGATCCATCTGCTACATGTCAGATCTTGCCTGAACAAGCAGCGGCTAATGCTGGTTTCAACCTAGTCATGGTTGTCACAAATGGCAAAATGATGTCAATTTAGTATTCACAAATTCAAATTTGGGTAAGAACATTTTGTGACAAACACAATAAGCTGATAAACTGATTTACTATCATGCTGATTGCAATGGCGCATCCTAAACAATTGAGTGAATCCACCATTTTGCCCACAGTACACTGCAGCAACCATTCAAATGAGCTCTACTGCAGCATGAGAGAGCTGTGTCACTCTTTAAGCATGGAAAAAAGAGATAAGAAGGAACCACAACGAATTCGATCTGCTAAAATAATCCATATATCTATTCACGAAGATAATAGAAACCAATCGTTATCAATCAATTTTCGAGTAGGTTGATCATACTCCATCTGCCGCGATCGATGTTCCGTGAACAATAATTACTGGAATTTGTCGGGGCAAATCTTTGCACGAACAAACGAACGTTACCCGGAAGTGTTGTTGTGGGTATCTAGGAGATGACTTTGAGCATGCGTAGATGAGTTATTTTAGTCAATTGCCGACAGAGACTGATGCCATTCGCTTTCTCGGAAAATTTTAATTGAAATAACCGAAAATTTGACCAAAATCGACTGTTTCTTCGCCAAGTTACAGCATTGCAAGGTAAGAGTAATTTTCGGTGTTAATTTTGCGATGATTTTGATGTAAAATAAGTGTCAAATTTTGATGAAATTTTACAACATGTTCCGGTGGTGCCCAGTGTAAAATTGTTGTTGTTTTCGATAGTAAAAACGTCAATGTTTACTCTAGTGTTATTCGTTTACGTGCCCAGAACTGCCCAATATCGAAAAAAATGCAATTAATTTGAGTAATTTTTTTTTATTATGCGCTTGAAAATAGCAATCTCAGTGATCACAGTAAGCTTAAAGTTTCATGTCAGCATGTGTATTAATATGCATTGCCATGGCCCATGCATGGCATATTGTCATGATTTTTTTGTTTACCATTTCCTTTTTGAATATCATTTACATGATTTAGGCACAGTGAGGCACTACGTCAAAATCTTGATATTTATCTCATATGTAAAATTTTGCCATTTTGAGGACATTTTTTGAACATAAATTGACACTTAAATGATACAAATGGAAACAATTTTACAAAATCTAGTTCATGGACATGGGTTTGAAGTATTGGAAAGATTAAGATTTTAATGATGGTTCTTTTTTAGGGTTTTTAAGTTAGATGTAAATTAAAATATTGATTAAAAACAAATTTTTGACTTAAAAAGTGCAAAAACAGCAATTTTTGGGAAAAAATCACTTTTGGTCAAGTCAAGAAGTCATACTTTGGCATTGATTTGGATGACAATGATTGGCATCACTAGACAAAAACTACAAAGATAAACACAAAATGAAAGGGAAGTAACAAGGGAATTAGTCAAACTTAGTAATGATATGAAGTAACGTAATGTCATTAATGAAAATGTGATATGCATGCAAGTACAATTTTCAAGGCATAGAGGAAAGGGGTGAAATAAACAAATTTGTCCAAGTTCAACCATTGAATCAGGCTAAACCTTGTCCGGCAGTCCATAATTTACAAAGTTGGTGTTGGCGCTGGCTTCACATATAGAAGTAATTATCCTTGTTTTGCTTTATTTTCAATTCTATCCTGTGAGGTGGTTGCTAGTCATTTCAAATTTTGTGTCATATTGGCATAGACTGTTCATGATGTTGATGTCAATGTTGTATCATGGAGGTATTATACTAATAATACCTCCATGGTTGTGTAAAATTCATGTGGTATAATTTTGCATGAACAATTTGAAAATAGTGTTTTAAAATAGTACAAAATTATATAATCACAAAGACTCAAAGTGAAACAAAAATAATACTAACCCGATAATACGTCATTACAAGATCTGCATTTTGGGCAAAGCCATTCTTTACTCAAAATCGCAGTGTCGCGATTCTCATTTTGCAAGCCCACACAAGCGCTGTGAAATGTAGCTGGTTCGCCAGAATTTCCACGGCATAAATCGTTACTGCAAACGATAGCAGAAGTGAAAATGTCGTTACCACATTCTTGACAAATAAATCCACTGTCAAATTCATTTGAATTTAGAAACAACTCTTCATAATCATCCAAATCCGAAGAAATATTCTTGGAAATATCACTCTGGTCGTCTTTCGTGTTCGCCGCCATTGTTGTTTATATTTGCACCTTCCCAGCATGCATAGCGCGCTCTGTTTCGCTGATTCCAAATTTTACGGGGACTATTTCCGCTATGAAGAAACTACCGCGAACTTAGAATTGATTTCGGAACGATCGATTCGGATTTGGATGATCGTGGTAATTGCCACTCGAGGGTCATCAACAACAATAGTAAGTCGAGGAGCGGCAGATGGATTGATCAAAGCCAAGTGTTTCGTTGTGGTTCCTTCTTATCTCTTTTTTCCATGCTTTAAGCCTTACCCAGCCAACGTTCAAAAGTGAAATCTCCTTGCTAAGGTAAAACTGAAACTGAAACAGCATCTTGAATAGCTCATAACATGCTTTAACATGTCCATCAATACAGTCTGTACCATTGTGTTTCCTAACTATTCCTATTCCTGAGTGGGCTTTATTTTCAAAGTGACACTTCCCGAAATTATACTTGATTCCATGAAAGCGACACCTCTTTACATGGCTGTTTACCACAGTTACACAAGTTAAAGCAACAAACTAATTTGAAATCATCTAATAATATAAACTCTATAGAGTAGAATAAATGAGTGAATGTTCTCAGTCATCCAGTAGTAGTAAACATGAGTGAAAGTTAAATCAATTTACTGAACTTACTTATTTAGAGCAAACTATGTTTCGTGTTACCCCTGTAACACTTTGTCAGGTTTTGACCCGCTGGATTGGTCACATAACAGACGACTCAGGATTAAACAATCTCTTAAGGCTAGGGTCAATCGACACCGTAGACCAAGCTCTAACAAAGCTCAAAACCCTGCGGTGTATTTACACATCAAAGACACTGGACACCCTGTTAACTTTTGGACAAGGAGAAACAGTGGCACTGGAGAGGAATTAAAGAGGCAATTTAGGAGCGTGTGGATAATCCATCATTGAACAAAAAGGGAGGACTGCGACACAACCTATCGCATGTGTGGGACCATCCTGAGTCGTCTGTC
The DNA here is from genome assembly GCA_000969725.1 of Ophiothrix spiculata. Lineage (NCBI taxonomy): Eukaryota > Metazoa > Echinodermata > Ophiuroidea > Amphilepidida > Ophiotrichidae > Ophiothrix > Ophiothrix spiculata. Next base: position 126,319 of record JXSR01S013547.1, read on the forward strand.
ATGTGACCAATCCAGCGGGTCAAACCCTGACAAAGTGTTACAGGGGTAACACGAAACATAGTTTGCTCTAAACAAGTAAGTCCAGTAATTGATTTAACTTTCACTCATGTCTAGAATAGAATCTAACATCTACTTTTTTTACTCACGTGTTCAATGCAATTGTTGCTCAAATCTAAGTTGACAACAGAATACAACTTTGACAATCCCTTCAAACTCTGCAACTTATTGCTAGCCAGATTGAGTGTCCTAACATTGCCCAGTTTGCCATGAAGTGCTTCCACTTGTTCTATTGCATTATGGGAAAGGTCAAGGTGGGTCAGCTGTGAGAGGTGCTCCAGGTTTTCGACTTCAGAGATTTCATTGAAGCTTAAATCTAGACGTTCAATTGCTGGTAATAGTTTCTGTGATTGATGAATAAATTGAACATAGTACGCCATGATAATTAAATTATATTGTACATTCTAAACATTTTGAACCTGTTATACTTCACAATTTTGTAAGCACTGAGCAGGTTAACTTTAACATTTAAACAAAGTACCTTCCCATTACAACAAGATATTCATTGACTAAACCATTAGGTAATTTGGGGTTTCAATATTTTCTAGACACGTTAAGCCGAACATACACTTGAATCAATACCAGCACATCACTGTTTGTGACCAGGTACATAAAGTTGATTTTTTAACTTCTTGAGATTTACATATTTCTAATAAGACCACATCATCAGCCCTTAAATGTCAGCTTCTTGAGATTTACATATTTCTAATAAGACCACATCATCAGCCCTTAAATGCCAGCTTGTAAACATGATTAGTTTGGAATTTCAGAAGCCTACATACATTTAAGATTTTTGGGTCTTGAAAACTTAAGTTTCAGAGAAAATGGCTGGTAAAGTATTAGTTGTTGAACTATTTATCACATCGAGGGATATTTTGATTCTCTGATTTTTGTATGATTTAAATGGCATATATTATATTATATTTCTTTAAAATGTCAAAATAATGAAAATGGAACATGCACTTTGTCCGATAAAAGTCAGCAAATTTACAGCCCATTTTGTGGCTGGTCAATTAAGCATTTACAACTCTCTTTATGTGATGGCTCACCCCGAAAAGGGGGACTTTGCGACAGAACACTTTCAAGAAATTGATGAAAATAGACGGCAAAAAATAAAGAAAATAATATGAAATTCCAGCAGATTTTCTGTTGTAAAATTTGATTGCCTTGATCAATTTCAACAAGAAAGGTGCCCTTTTAAAGCTTAGAAATTTCTGCAACAGATAAAATGATAAAATCATGCAAAGTCCCCCCCCCCCCTTTCGGGGTGAGCCATCACATATGTTCTACACAGACACAATGGACTGTAATCATTCAAAGATATGGTACAAAATAACATGATGAAAAAACATACCAGTGATTCATCAATTTTCTTGAGATAATTGTATCTGAAGTCTACCGTTTTGAGATGCTTCCATGCTGGGATGACAGCGATGAGATCGGATGACTGCATCCACTGGTTCACACTTGGTAACACTATCTCCTGGAAAATGAAAAAAAAAAAAAATTGTTAAGGACGTTTGAGACAGCCTGGTTTAAGAGTACAGTTCGTCATGTGAGTGCAAGAAAGTTGTATCTGCAATGGCTGCCCTAAGTTATATTTATTTTATGCCTGGTCACAAGAATGTGAAAAATTCCTCGAAATTTCCCTGTCTTATGTCAGTGGTTCTTGAAATGGTTCTTCAGGTGACACCGTCACCTCAAGAACCATTTCAAGAACCACTGACTCAAGACTGGAGATTATAAAGTGTGCAATCCAAATTTATGACAAATGGCAGCTATTGGAGATACGACTTTCTTGCACTCACATGACGAGTTAAGCTTTGTCATTAGCAGCTTGTCACAATAAAATGTCACATATATGATAATGGTTGAATTCAATCCAACTGTTAACCCTGTAGAAACCACACCGGTAAATACGTCCACAATGACTTTACATGCAAAGTGGTCTGTCATTAAAAATAATTTTCTTGACTTAATGCTTGGTCTCGATTGAAAGAAAATGGACATATCTCTTCTACAAAATAAACAGAAATATATGGTCAAGGCAAAGTTTTCGAGATACGGCACATCAAAGTCACACATCATTTTGAGTGCGCCCATGCCCATTGGGAAATAGTGCAACTCACTAGACACAAAGTCAAAAAATTTCTTCAAAAATGGTACAAACAAAATCATTTCATCATGAATGATTTAATAATAGTCCAATTAGCAGGATTAACTTCAAAATTTTGGGGAAATTACAATTTTCTACATATTCTGGAATTAATTTTAGGCAATAAGGGTCACGTTCTGCCTATCAACGGGCATTTTCAACCTAGCAGATGAGGCTACACAATTTATTTACCGATGTGGTACCTGAAGGTTTAATAGATTTCACTCTCTATTTATTGTGATGGTTATTATTCTTCACTTAGCTTTCTCCCTGAACGTCCATATTGTGCCAGTGAGCAAGGTTGCTGTTTCATTACTTCCAGACGGAGCTGGAAGCAGGAATGGATGTTGCCAGATTGAATCAACATCCCACAAATCCCATGCCATTGGGATCCCCCCTTTTTAATCAAAAAGTTATGCACTACGCAATGCAGAATATTTTTGATTGTATTTTTAGGTCACTATTTTTTTGGTTGCTTTCCTCTTCTTTTTTTCTCTCAAAGTAAAAAAAGCAAAAAATCTCTTGAAAAACTTTTTTAAAAGTCATGTGGTAAAATGTGAATTTTTAACCCTATTCGCACAGGAAACCAAGTCTGAGACAAAGTTCTTTTATGCCTTATGACAATATAAAATTTGAGCGCTTAAATATATTTAATACATCTGTATGTTCAAAGCCATCGTCAAGCCTGGCCATAGTAACCCTAATGACATAACAACTAATTCAGGGGTTCTCAATTAAATTTGTTGGCGGGCCATTAAGGACAAATGTCAGTTCAAAAATACTTTTTGGAGGGCCAAATAAAGACCTTTTTCAGTGCTTTTCCTATATACTTCTGTATTCCAGAGGCGATCGAAGGGCCGAATAAAAGTAGGCTGCAGGCCGGATTTGACCCGCGGGCCGCTATTTGAGAAGGTCTGAACTAATTCATTCAAAAATGTTTTGACCATGACCAGGTAAAATAAATCAAACTGTTAGTGCCATGCCACCCGTCCTTTGCATGATGTCATTGCTGGGAAAGCCGAAATCTCATGCTTGTGCAAGTTTTTGACTGATTTACATTGTTTTAGATTTTTCTTTGTTTTGTTGATAGGTCTGAAAATATACTTGGGAGGCGCTTTGTTTGATGTTTGTACATAAAAATACCTAGTTCCAGTTTAAATGTATCACATATGTTCAAAACATTGTGTTTTTTTAACAGTGGTCCTGTGTGAGCTCTGTAATGCTCACATGAAATGGTTCTGATAGCCCATTTTTGTAATCTAATAACTTTATCTAAATAGGTTTTACATGTATTACCCCAATTGAGAATACCATAATTAATGTAAGGCAATATAAGAGTACAATATAAGGAATGTAAAATATACTCTGGTACATAGTGTTTGAGTTTAGTAAGCACACCAACATTTCTTAAGATGGTCATATTATTTGCTCCTAAAAAGACAATTTTCAGCCAAATTCATTTGTTGGGGTTCTGTCAGCAGTGTTTCTATTTTCCTAAAGTTTGAGATGTCTAATGAAATGCTGTTGATTTTAAAGTGAATTTATTATTCTTTTATGAAGGTTAAATATAGTTAACAACATGATCTATTCACTAAAATATATTGTTAGCAACAAAGAAGTTTAGATTTTAAGAATTTAGTGATTTTATTTCTAGAAACACTATCACTGAATTTCTCATTCTCCGGAGAATGAGAAATTCAAAGTACAAATAATTGTCTGCTTCACTATAAATGTTCAAGTTCAACAAGAATGGTTATGGATATCAGTTAGTAGTTGGAGTACATTCTATAAAGGCAATAGAATCAGTAGGTGTTGAGGAAAGTTGACCTTCACATTGATGATCGTGGCCAATGCCTTTAAGGGGTGTAAGCACCTTACTCAATGTTACGTTTTTTTCACAAGGAACATGATGGTGATGGTGATTTTTAACCAAAAATCACATTTTTTGAGAAAATCACGAAAAACACATTTTTTGGCCATTTGGACTTCCAACCGAGCTAAAAATAACATTTAAAAAAAAATGACCTAGAAATGGGAATTTTAATTTTAAACATTCACTCGGATGTTGCTTCATTTTTATTTTTTAGAATTTTGGCAAATTTTTGATTTTCATGCCAAATAAGGTCAAAAAATGACCAAAAATGGGAAAAAGTGAATTTTTGACCTTATTTGGCATGAAAATCAAAAAATTG
>JXSR01S013547.1:131177-146056 GCA_000969725.1 Ophiothrix spiculata
TCAATGTTATACAACCGAATTCCGACATTTCCGGTGATGAAAATTGTTTTTTAGATTTTTCTCCATATAATTTCATCTCACGCTATCTTTTTAAAACAGTCGGTGACCCCATACTTTTTTTCTCGATTTGACATCCACTTGACATTTTCAATTAACCAGTCAAATATTAAAAAATTCTACTTATAGCAAATAAGTGAAAAATCAGCATTTTGTAGTATAGGAAAACACATGTAAAAAGTTTTATCACTGAAAGTCCGTTGGCTCGGGAGCACTCGTAGCAACTCGTTACTATTTCGCGATATTATCGGCGCTTACCGGGAAGACAATGCGTAAAAAGCTAGTGAGCTCGTTGCGTTTTGCGTATTAGGCGCATATGTTACGCTTAGATACCACACGCGCGTTTTGTCAAAATCTTCCCGCCACTGACCAACAAATTCTGTTACACTGCCCTCTTGCATAAACACCGCGATCGTCTTTAAGCAAGGGTTATGACTTACTTGTATTGTTGATGCTGAGTGGTGGACTGCCATGAAAATCAGGTTTGGTTTTAACTCCTCACTACCTGCTATAATCTTTACATCACATACATCAATCTGAGAGGAAAAAATAATCAGTCTGCTTCAAATACGTACATGAGTATGATATAAACAAATTCTTCATATCTAATCCAATAAATGTCACACCACATCCGCTGCCAGCAGACTTTTACAACACTAATGGTGAAGTGATGATCTTCTGTTCTTGACAATTGTTGACTGTTGGTTAGTAACAATGTTGCCAGATGATTTCTTAAGAAGATCGTCAAATGCGTGACTTAGATGATATTGCCCCTCGTCCCCACTGACGTCATTTATTCTGTTCCTTGTAGAAACTGTCCTCTCTCGTATATCGGTAAGACTGGTCAGAAACTTAAAAAGCGTATTGAAGAACATCAATCCGATGTCAATAAACATTCGTCTCGTATCCAAACTAGATCCAGCCGAAAAGACTCGCAATCTGTGATTCACAAATCAGCTATCACAGATCATGCTGTAGATCACAACCATATATAATTGACTGGGACAATACAACGGTAGTGGGCAGAGAGAGTGATCGGTACAAACGTTGGATCAAGGAGGCCATTGCGATCAGGAAACAGGAAAAGACCATGAACAGGGACGAGGGGCAATATCATCTAAGTCACGCATTTGACGATCTTCTTAAGAAATCATCTGGCAACCTTGTTAACTAAGCAACAGTCAACAATTGTCAAGAACAGAAGATCGTCACTTCGCCATTAGTGTTGAAAAAGTCTGCTGGCAGCGGACAAAAGGTCCACATGTAAGGGTGACATTTATTGGACTAGATATGAAAAATTTGTTTATATCATGTTGAAAGAACAGTCCTGATGAATTTATTCAAGAATATACATGAGTAATTTTGGGTTGATTTACTGACATGAATTGTATCATTAGATGGGACACAGCAAAAATAATTGATATGGATGTAAACAAATTTACAAGGTAGATCAAAGAGTAATAGAAATAAGGAAAAGACAGGACAAGCAATAAGGGGCGCACCATTAGATTTCCAGGGGGGAGCAGGAAGTTGGGTTCGGGGTTGATTTGTTTTTGCGTACCATTCGACAGCTATTTTTTCCCCTAGAAATTACTGTTTTTCTACCTATTCCATGTTCAGGGGGGAATTTTTTTTTCTTCTGCCTGTGGAGGGGGATTTTTTTTCAAAAAACTTCCTGCTCCCCCTTGGAAATCTAATGGTGCGCCCCTAAGCAAAGCTGCTGAAGGACAGTATCCATTGGGTCGTATGCATAAAAAAACAGAAAAAACTTCAAGTAAGACGTAAAAGTAAAGTTAAAGTTAAAGTATTTACTTTATTTGATATGCATCATCTTTAACTTTTACTGCAAAGTAAATACTAGTACTTACTTTATCATTCGGTCTAAAGTTATAGTGAAACTTAGCATCGCAACTGCATCGGGAGCTTGAAAAGGCATCCGGAGATTTATTTATTTATTTAAGCTTTCTTTAATCAGGATAGCTCCTTCAGTGACTGAGCACTGCTATTCTAGGAGGCCATGATTACAGTATTTACAAATTATAATATTTGCAAAAATATAACATGATGTTAAACAAAGCAAGAATGACAGAAATATACAAAATAACAATATTTACAATGGAAAATACAATTATCAGTTGCTTTTGTAAGAACTTCCCTAACCAAACAGGAATACAAAATAAGTCTTCTGAATATATTCGCTTAGTATTCAGAATACACAATAAGTAGTATTTTAGTGGTTGAATGTATTCCTCCATTTTGAATACTAAAAATCTCATGATCATGACCACTAAAATCAATTTTAGTATTAAAACTGTTGTGACTGCAATACTAAAATCCATTGAAGAGAATCTTAGTATTCGCTTGTTAGTATTCTGAAATTACTAGTATTAAAAATCAGTTGGTTGGAGTAGATTATTAGTATTCTGAGGATCATTTGCATGATGGAAGAGAATCTTAGAATTCTGAAATTGCTAGTATTCCAAAGGTTAAAGGTCAAAGGTTAATTGATTCTACAAATTTCAAATGTGATTGTCTGCTGGCTTGAGCTCACAGATTTTCAATGGTTTTGGCATTTAGAGGTATGTATTTTTTTATATTTTTTGTAGTACTAGGGTCTATAGATGTTACTGATCACTTGGGAATAATTATATGTTATTGGATGAATTCAGCTTTGACAGTTTTGTAATATATCAATGTGTAAATGAAGTTAAGCTTACATGTCTGACACACATTGCGGCTATATATGTATGGATACTAATTGGAATACTAATTTAAAGCTAGTGTTACTCTTCTAATTTGCATACTAGTATCTGGAATACTTGTTTGGATTCCTCATTTAAATATTTTGGCCTATAGGAATACTAAGCAATATCCCAGGAATACTAACAAGTGGTTTGAATACTATTATGTAAATTTTAGCTGACAGCAATACTAATATAAGGTTCGAATACCAATTATGTAGCTAGTATTCATCATCTAATTTGCATACTAATGGTTTGAATACTTATTTGTTGTTCCTCATTTAAATATTTCGGCCTATAGGAATACATAGCACATGGCTCAAGAATACTAACAAGTGGTTTGAATACATACAATAGTGGTTTGAATACAATTCTGTGTATTTAACCAGTAATGTTCATGTAGAATTAAGTGGTTGGTTGTATTCAGGTACATGTCTTCGAATACTTATTGAGAATACAATAGGAATACATTCGCATTTGGTAAGGGTTGTTTAAATTGATAAAGGGACGGAGTATCAAAGTTTTTGCGAGTGACTGAATCAATATTATCATTCCATAGATGAGCTGCTCTAGCATGGAATGCTTCATGATACCAGAATTGTTCTTAAAGTCAGGAATGACCAATTGAGGAATTTCCTCTAGTGGCATAGCCATGGACAGAGAGCATCTATACACACGAAATACCTGTCACACAATCCTGAATGCAACATTTGGAGTGCATTGTGAATTGTTAATCCACTCTACATACTTTATATTCTAGCTTTCTCAATTGTTAAAGGACATGTGTAGTGTACGAATTATCAACCATAACCAAGGAATTTTTATAGGGGAACCAGTATTCTCCGCCATTTTAATTTCACCACCGTGTAAATTCTATGGGAAGGCGGCCATCTTGGATTATTGCTCATAGAGGGTGATTTATTGTACCTCTGGCATTTTACGGCTACGCGTGCCTCACTTCGAGAGTCTTCGCAACGGCTTAGCGTGAAAATTGGCGTACTTTAATCATAGCAAAGTCGCAATACACGCTACTTGAAACGCAGACATGAAACAAAATGCACACACTTTATATGCGTCAAGTGAAGATTTACGCGATCTGCCTGGATATCGGGCCAAACTCCGAATATATCCAGAGGTACAATAACTCTGCTCCATGAGCGACACAAGATGGCAGAGAATATCGGTTCCCCTATAAAAATTCCTTGACCATAACCTACCCTTGTCATAAGACTCACCTGTAGATGTATGAGTGATTTGAAATGTGACAGATCAAATGGTAGTTTATCAACCCTCCTGGAACTATTGCCAAGCTTATTGTGTGAGCCAACAATCTGATTAAAGAAAAACATATAAGGTTAATGGGTGCTTTAAAGATGGTCCAGGGAAACAGCTGAATCGAGTATGCTACTGGATCGAGCAATGCTGCTGTGGCTTCAATCAGCCGCATCAATATCTTTTGACCCTGAACACCAAGTTTCATTTCATATAACTAAAATCTAAAATTTAACCGGGTAATAAACAGTTAAGGCCAGATTCCTTTTATCTGTTTGCGGCGCGGTTGCAGTGCGTTTTGTACTGTTAGGGTACTGGTAGTGGTATAATTTAAGGGGTGTAAGCACATTTGGGCTTCCAACCAAGCTAAGAATATGACCAAAAATGGAAAAAATTGATTTTTTGACCTTATTTGGCATGGAAATCAGAAAATAGGCCCAAATCCTAAAAAGTAAAAATGACGCAACATCCGAGTGGGTGTTTAAAATTAAAATTCCCATTCCTAGGCCATTTTGTTAAAAAAATGTTATTCTTAGCTTGGTTGGAAGCCCAAATGGCAAAAAAATGTGTTTTTATTGATTTTCTCAAAAAATGTGATTTTTGGTCAAAAATCAACATCCCCATCATGTTCCTTGTGAAAATTCCTTTCTGGAAATGTATTCTTTTATTAACTTTAAGCACTTTATTCAAAAGTTATGGTACAAAATAAACTTGCAAAAAAGTAACATTGAGTAAGGTGCTTACACCCCTTAAAGCACTGGATTGAACGGAGATAAATGGTATCAGGTTGGAAGCTGAGATTCAATTTTGTCCGTCCGTTTTTAATGCGGTTTCATTTCAGCATCTTCTCTAATTGAAAAGTTTCCGCATGACCGAAACGCATTCAAAACGGATGAATCTCTCCAAGGATCGATTCAGGTAAACGCATGGGTTTCCAGATAGCCGCACCGCAAACGGACCGGATAAAAGGAATCACTCTCGCTAAAAACCATTATATCAATTCAACGCATGCGGAATCGCATTGAAAACGGATGGTCAAAATTGAATCTCAGCTTAAACCTGATCCTATTCAATCATATGCTTTAAATTGTACAATTACCAGTACCCTTACAGTGCAAAATGCATTGCAACCACACCGCAAACGGATAAAACGAATCTGACCTTTATACATTATTAATCAAAATGCAGCTGAATACAGCTGCATAAGTAAGTCGCCTGTAGGCTCATGATTTCTTTTGACCCATCACTAATTACATGCACACTAAGTAAGTCTTGCTCATTATCTTACTAGATACAATATCTAAAATCGTACCAGGAAATAAAAAAAATACCAGGTCAGCTTTTTGTCGGAATTAGTGATTTGTTTTTTAGAAAAAATTCACGGAATTGCATAAAATGAGTTATCATTAGACACAGGTCTTATGGAATGAATAATTTAATCCCTAACAAGACTTAGAATCCAAGAGCAAATATTCAGCTATAAGAAGCTACATCTGCCATCACTGATCATACCCTTCTACTTCTACGCTTATTCTCATCAAAGCCTGTTCAGCATCTAGATGAGTTCTCTGGTCCATGAGAGATAAAATACTTTTGAAGGTATAGTGACTATGCACTCTGGACCTAGAGTAGATGACATATTTTGACATACGGTCACGGTACTGGGAAGGATTCCCCTAATCTTATTTCGAACAACCACAGCTTAGCCCGTGACGTTCTCTTACATCCGACAGTGTGTCAGGAACACTTCAGATGGGACCGACGGCTTTACGTGCCCTCCGAAGCACGAAGCAAGTAGAGCAAAGTTTCTTGCTTAAGGAAACAAGGAGACGTACCAAGAGCCGAGACCGTGACTCGACCCCACGACAGACGAATGCATTTGATTATGAGTCCAACGCTCTAACCACTCGGCCACGCTCCCCTCTGTTGGATCGAGCTGCACTGCTTGATCCAGCAGCCTGCTGGATTCAGTCATTCTCCCGGACTGACAATCAATGTCATTGTCATCATTGGCAACACAAACAAGTCGTCATGTGAGTGCAAGAAAGTCGTATCTGCAATAGCTGCCATTTGTCATAAATTTGGATTGCACACTTTTTAATCTTCAGTCTTGGGTCAGTGGTTCTTGAAATGGTTCTTCAGGTGATGGTGTCACCTGAAGAACCATTTCAAGAACCACTGACATAAGACAGAGAAATTTTGAGGGATTTTTCACATTCTTGTGACAGGGCATAAAATAAATATAACTTGGGGCAGCCATTGCAGATACGACTTTCTTGAAATCACATGATGAAGTTAAGTATTGGTCATGCCATGGAAAAAAGGTCATGCTACCGTGAGATTTGTCAAGATGGCTAAAAAGTACTTCAAATCAAATCCTGCTTTATGTACTGAAACACAACATACATTTATTCTTTTTATTTTAAATACAACTTCACATTAAATATCAATGAATGTGACTTAGTGCCGCTTTTAACCCGAGGACCGAATTGGGGGTATTCATAGTTTCAGTTGGTTGGTTATCAAGTGGGTATAACACTTTGTATGTTATCTAAATAGCATTAATGTTGCGCATCAAAAATTGCTTTAATGAACAGATTTATTACAATTGAAGACAAAATGCAAACACATGAGTGTTTATATAAATTTTCTACAGTCATTGCCAAAATGCGTTGGAGCAAAATTTAAAAGTTGCTGTATTAAAATGTCACAATTTTTAAATTTCAAAGCACCTAAATTGCCCCTTTCTGATGAGCAAGGCTAGAGCCGTCCCCTTTTTCGCAACCCTATCTAAATGTTTGTATGTTTATATAAATTTTCCACAGTCATTGCCAAAATGCGTTGGAGCAAAATTAAAAATTTGCTGTATTGAAATGTCACAATTTGTAAATTTCAAAGCACCTAAATTGCCCCTTTGTGGTCAGCAAGGCTAGAGTCGTCTCCTTTTTCGCACCCCTATCTAAATGTTTGTATGTTTATATAAATTTCCTACAGTCATTGCCAAAATGCGTTGGAGCAAAATTAAAAAGTCGCTGTATTAAAATGTCACAATTTGTATATTTCAAAGCACCTAAATTGACCCTTTCTGGTCAGCAAGGCTAAAGCCGTCCAATTTTCCGCACCCCTATCTAAATGTTTGTTCCACTCGTGGTCAAGAAACAAACTTTGGGGCTTAACATTGCATGGGATATGGGGGGATGCATTTTCTTGAATGCCTGTTTTTTGCTCCAACATATTTGACAAAGAATGTAGTCTCTTACCCTTAAAAATTTCAGTTGTGCAATGAAATCCATGATATGGCCAATGTCACATCTTGTATCACCAGTTTCTGGAAAAAAAATAGTTAATAAGGCCAAGTAAAAATATAAATATGTTTCTCATCCGGATTTTTGAAAAAACTGACGATGCGGGGCATTTTGATTTATTATTCTTATATTAAAAGATGGCCTTCATTTCAGATTTCCAGCAACCCATAACAATACCTTCACTCTTGCAGAATGATACTGTGCATGATGAAGTCATTTTTTGCAAAAAAAAAAGTATATATACATAGTTTTATCATTGTGACATCGCGAGTATTTTGAAATTCTGAAAAAATTCTGGACTTTTTGTGCTTTTAGTTCATATTTTGTGATAATAAAAAATAATTAAAAAATACATGCGGCGCCAAAAAATGATGCGGGCGGGGACGAGAAACATAAATATTTTTTTACTTTGCCTAATAATAAGGTCATACTTCAACCCAAGACATAACAAGCTAAGCTCAACTCACAAGTTTAACTAAATCTCTTAATTGGTTTGTTGCCTGGAAGTAACAACAGTATCCCAAGTTTGACTGTAGCCACTTTCAAGTTAAAATTTACCACAATTTGTGCAAATCTTTTATAATAGAGCAATTTGAATAACAAGAGGAATATAACAAACATGTATATCAAATAAAGACATGAATGATAACCACACATAGAAAGCAGAGGAGGGTGGCTGTGGCAACTATTGCACAGTTGCCGTTCCGTATCGTAGACGATCATAGGCTGCGTCATGTGACTCATGTCCTATACCGCCTCTAGTAAGCCATTGGAAACATCGTGGAAAAATACAACTTCCGGAATCAAGCCGGATGGCGGCTAAAATTATATTCCTAATTGGTAAAAAAATATTATGAAATCTATCAAAAGTGGGGTTCACAGCGGATTTAAAGTAATATAATAATGTTAAATTTTGTGACATTACTTTTATAATTTATTTGATCAATGTAAAAAAAGGATGCCTGTTAATTTGCTACGACGTCCAAATCTTTTGTAATATGAATATAGACTTCACAGTAGGATTACATGGACTGATAGACGCAATGAAAAGGAAAGAAAGAGTCAACACATAGCAGTCTCTACTACCGACCAAAGTCTGCTGCTGTCTTGAGCAAGACAAATGCTTCATGGGAAAGAACTACTTACGACATGTTGGCAAGGGTAGTTTGAGTCGTTCAGTGATTGCATAGAGTTGCATTGGAGTCATTTCACACACATCCTCACTAGCCAGAATCTCATCTCCTTTCTCATATAGTTCAGCTGCCAGAGCTTGAGACACTCCGTTTATATCCTGTCAAAATTACAAGAAAAGGTGTTATCTTTACTGTTATATTGTTTAGCGTGTTTATACTCGTCACCCATCTCGTGAGGGGGATTGGTACTCTACTTTGGTCTGAACGGGGTGTGCCGCTCGAACCATGGAACCCTAACCCATCTTTACAGGTAATTTTTGAGAAAAAGTGCACCCATGTTTGGGGATTTTGCTCCAAAAATAGGCTGATATTTCAAAATTTCCCAGAAAATTTTCTTTTTTTGGGGACCATTTTAGCGGTTTTTCTTGAAAATGTGACCCATGTCTAGGGATTTTGGTGCTAAAAATAGGACCCATTTCAGCGGCACATCCTCGCATACCTTATATATGTGAGTACCCTCGGGCACCCATCAACCGTCAACCGTATTTTGTTCCCCACCAAATCGGTGGGTGATTCATCAACCAACCTGTTTCTGCAATTAAATATCACTGTAAAATGAAAGTTCCTCGTTTTGGAACTAGTCCTCGTTTTTCTGAAAACGAGGAGGCTACTCGTTTTTAGAAAACGAGCAACAAAACAAGTAGCAAAATGAGGTAATTGCCTCGTTTTGCTACTTGTTTTGTTTCTCGTTTTTGAAAAACGAGTAGCTTCCTCGTTTTTAGAAAAACGAGGACTAGTTCCAAAACGAGGAACTTTCACTTTACAGGGAATGGTGAATAATTTCACGCCCAATAATTTTCACACACAACTTGTTTTTGAATCATTTGAATCATACTTGCAACTCTTTATGCACACAGAGTACTTACATAGATATCAAATTCTAGAAAATGCAGCAATGGTTTAGGTAAAGTAGGGTTCTTCTCCACCACATTCTGAAGATATCCCTCAAGTTCTTTCTGTCGTTTCTGGATGAAAGATTTTGAAGAGTTGCCAATGATTTTCTTCGGTGGAAGTTGAATGGTCTTGTTGGCCTTCTCTATAGCTATTAGCTTCTCATGTAGATCTGCAAATTCACTGTACCTATGCTGAATAGACCAGGTGCAGTCATTGACGCTTATTTCTATGGTGTATACCTGCAGACGGCAAAAATTAACACTCTGCGTTAAGTACAAGTTGAAATTGTAAAATTAATTGGACAGTTTGTAATTAATCTCGTCAAGCTTGCTTAGACCCTATTTGGGATAATCTGCTTCAGCCCAAGGGAGGCGGAACATAACTTTTGACGTCATAAAAAACATCTATGACATCACAGTGTTTCCAGTCGGAACATTTATAAGACATCACAGCCATACCAACTGCTGATGATGCTAGTTGACCTAGTGAAAACGTTCCAGGTGAGTGATAAATTCAAGTGTAGTGTTGAAGTTAAATTCAATTTCCACATTTGTAATGCCTGTTAATTTGCTACGACGTCCAAATCTTTTGTAATATGAATATAGACTTCACAGTAGGATTACATGGACTGATAGACGCAATGAAAAGGAATTACAAACATTTTTGTTTATGACATGTAAATTAGGCATTTATAGAAACATCAGGCGGAACAATAAAAAGTTTCTCCAACTTCGGTGGCAATCAAGAGTTTATCAGAAGTCATTTTTCCCTACCACTGTTGTCGACTGGAACTCACTGCCGCGCGCGCGCGCAGGGTGATATTGTTAACTCAAGTCTCAACAAACAACATTGACTCTTTCAAAACAAACCTCAAATTGCATCTTAACAAAGCCACCAATTAAGGTCTTCCTTGCTCGAGAAACACAAGCCAAAAAACGAATCGTTTTTGGCTTAAGGCAAGCTGTGTAGTACTGTAACAGCCTATCACATAATACAGCTGTCATTTGTAATGACCAACCTATCACCCCCAGGGATGGTTAGTCACTTGTTTGATGTGAGTCAGATTTACCTATATCATGACACATATAAGCGTCCATACAATGACGGACATTTGCCAACAATGACTGAACCCTGTGTCGAAATTGTGACGCGCCATTTTATGGATCCTGACTCTCCTCGTGATGCAAGTTTGATCGATAGCATTGAGGATCTAAATATAATTAATCACAAAGAAAGGAATAAAAAAATTATAATAGTGTCTGTTGCGACTAATTATGAGGTGCTTATGAAAGCTCTGAAAATTACACTGGAATTCTCAGGGTTGGTTGTCACAAATTTCAGCTAGAGCATGAAAAGATTTAATAAAAGAAGCCCAACAGATCAGTATCATGAGATCTCAAGCTGCAACTGCCAGAATCGGAATCAACATTCAGATGGGCAATATCATCTCCCGAACACCCTTTTATTACAGGAGTTTATAAAATCCAAATCTTGAGCAAAGTCTGGATTAGGATATTAAATGAAAACCTACACACAGTTCACATCTCCTTGACCTTGTTTCCTTGGACAAGAAACTTTAGGACTCTAATTGTTCCTGATGGGTTCCCTTTGTCCCCTGTGAAGTCACAGCCTGTGTGAATGCCAAACATCGGAGCACTGCATACATTGTATACCTGGTGAGTTGCATTTTATAAAGACGGACGCACCAAGGTATAAGTGACTGACAATGACACACCCCACGGGGTGGGTTGTGATGCACCAAATGAGTAAATGACTGTACCCTGCGTCACTATTTTGATGGTAAATGACCCAACAATGACGCACCATCCCCGGGGGTCATAGGTGATTCACTACAAATGACAGCTATAACGGCCATTTGTGCATAAATTGAAAAATACAAATGGTGCTTGACAGAACAGAAATGTTTTATTCCATATTTACGATAGAAACCTTTTTGAATTAAATTTATGAAAATCGAACTGTTCAGATCAGAGAAGTCAAACGGTATGTTTTGTTTGTTTACATAGACTAGTAACCGTTTGTAATTTTAATGTAAACATATCTTCAAACATCATTTTTGTGTGACTAACAACTTCGGGAAGTGTTTATAAATAGGTAAATTTATTATAAATATCCTTTGTCCAGTTTTGTCATATGTGTGGAATGTTGCAGTTTGTATCTGATAAGTATGATCATTTTAGGGGATAATTGTAGGTCCGTGAACAAGCATCGCCGATGCTGGCGCTGCACTCTCCCCAGTTTTTGCCCCATGTGTTGCGCAGTCGGCGCCATCTTTGATTTTCTCCGCTATGGTGGTGAATGGTATACATTGACTGCACCGTGGATTGTGGTAAAACTAAGAATTTCAGTCCTGTTTTGAAGGTTTTCAAGTAGTAAATGTACTTTGAGGAATTGAAAATTTACTTCTTTTTAAAGATTTATTGCTATACTTTGATACAATTAGGCAAAAACAAAAAACAAGTTTGTTTCCTGTAGGTGGTCAAAAAACCTAAATGCGAAATGCGGTCTTTTATTTTATTTTATTTTATTTTTTTTCTATTGTTCAAGAGGTGCTAAGGCAAATTTTGATCGAAAATCCGCATAGGTGATAATTTTTTCAGTAAGAAACCTGTCCAGTTTCAAGTTTTTGTTGCAAAGAAAACACTTCTTTAGTAAAAATTTTGCAATTTTCCCCCGTTCTTTTGATCAAATTGGCTATTCTGATTTTCGTTTTCTAAAAATATAAATTAAAAAAATGAAATGCGCAAATAATGACGCCAAGCAAAATGCGCGCAGCGCACGGGAAACAAACTTGTTTTTTGTTTTTGCCTTACGGGGGATAATTGACTTGTCACAGCAGCCGAATTTCGCTCCAAATTGATAATGACGTCATTCACCTGGTCAAAATATCTTCGGCCACTGTCGGCAAAGTTCGCTCACATCGAAGTTGACCGAGGTGTAATTTGTGAATGAATTTAAATATTTTGCCCTTCCGATGATTACCGGAACATATTATGGGATGGGACATGCGCACACGTTTTTTGGAAATTAAATTGAGTCTATCCGACTATCGTTACCTAATAAGCATTGCACTTGCTCTTACGCCGGTTGACTATGCCGTGTAAGTTGGAGGGCACGAACTTAGGCTATTATGGAAACAAAGATGGCGTCATATACCAGATTTTTTCGTAAGGAATTTCAACACCTTTGAGCTATGATTTACAAGTTTTCTTAGCGGATTTTGCAAAAATCACTTCGGGATATTTAATTGCATTATTTTTTGAACTATATTCTAAAATTTTACGCACAAATATGAATTTACAATATCGTTAAAAATACTGACGTTGATACGTCAGTACGGTGGTGGTTCAGTCATGTCAGTCATCATGCACACATGCACATACGGTATATGGGCTCAAAAAGTCGCGTCAAAAAAACAATTTATAGATCTCCGCAACCGAAAACCCGACAACATTGATTTATGGCTTCTTAGTTTTCTTTCAGTTAGCTCTTTAAAATAGCACTTATTTAATGACAATCCAAATGAAACATATGTTTTTGTTTACCAAACTAATGGGTATGTGCGATTATGAAACAGGTTTGAATAGTACAGAGCAGAGCTTGCTTCTGGCTGTGGTACACCACAGCCAGATATTTTGGGTAAGGTCTTCCATCCACGCGCAGCGTAGTTGGTGTGATGTACCAATAGGTATTTTACTGACTCAACTGATCGCACATACAGATTTGATCATGTCAAATGAATGAGTCATGTCATGACGAGTGAAGTAAGCTTACACAAAACTTACCGTATAATTTTCAACCTGGTTCGAGCCTGTTATTCGTATTTCTCTCTTCAATGTTACTTCTTCAGATTCAGGGGAAATATAAGAAGCCATTGTGAACTAGTCTTGATGTAGACAAACAAATCTGAATGATAAAAACATGATTTTCTATAGTCTAATTTTGTGACATTTCCGTTCACTTTTCTTGTAAATCGCTAGAAGCCATCATCCAGAAGTTGGTCATGTGACTCACTGCTTTTGCTTATTTTCAATGCTTCAAAATCATAATTTTGGATTGTCATTTTGTTTAGTTTACAGCCCTTTTCAGAAGAAAATCGCCACCTGCATGGTAAGAAAATATGGTCTTATTCAGCGATGTTGTCATAAAACATCATAGTTATAAGCTGAAATAAACTGTGAGATATCATAGCCTACCTAGCCCCTGGCCTAGGGCTAGGCCTGTCTAGGGCTAGGCCTATTGGGGCCAAATTGGCACCTCTCAGACTCTGCTAGGCCCAACTTAAGCCTAGCCTAGCCTGGCTATGTGATGAATAGGGGTGTTCAGCTGCTTTCATATTTTTAAGTTTTGTAGCTTTGCAGCTCTGTCGCTTGCTTCGTTTCACATTTTTGTAGCTTTGGCATTTGCAGCTTTGTCGCATTATGATTCATGTTGCTCTGAAAGTTGAATTCATTTAACTCGAAAAATCTCAAGACAAGTGTCGTGCGACAACATTTTGCCGATATCGATTATCTCAGCAACATGTAGCTTTGCCGCTGCGACAACCGGAAGCAGCAAGTTTTTGGGAAAAAAATCTACACGAGTATGAAAGCAGCACAAAGGGTCAGGCCTCGTATGATATATATTGAACACCTGAAGGGTTCATCAATGCTTGCCAATAGGCCAATTTTGTACACAAAACAGGATAACTTAAGGATATGAAGCGCCCTCTCCGACGAAATTAAAACGTGTATTTGGATTTTCTGATCATATTTTGACAAAAGAAATATATGTTTTCTATGGAAATATGAAAAGGCAAACATATATATTTGTTATATTTTATTTGATGGTCTAATGTTGACAAAAATGCACTATTTCACACCGTGTTGAAGGATACTCACAGTGGCAAATTGAGCAAATGCGACGACCTTACCATATGAGTGTCATACAAGGCTGAGACAAGTCAACATTGAGTGGTGGGATTAAGAGAAGAGATCAACGTCGGCCCATGAGCCTCTGCGCCCAATTGGCAAACCCATTTTGCTCTAATTTTTTTCATCAAACTCTTCCTAAACAGCCCATATATTTTGTTAAATAATATAATTTAAATAAATATAACAGAAATTAACAGAATTTCCCAAATTTTAATCTCCAAATTTGTGTATATTTCGCCTTGGGCAATACACAGTTCTATAACTACTTAAATTTCCCCGTAGCAATCAGTTAAAACCCGTGGTGTAATGGTAGAATTCTCGCTTCACGTGGCAGGGGTCGCGGGTTCGATTCTTGCTTTGGTCTTCATTTAACATCTTTTTTTCTTCATTTCTTTTCTTTTTATTTCAATTATATCCAATCATTTTCTTTGACTTATCACTCTCTATGATACAATTTTCTTTTCTTTTTTTCATTTTATCCTC
>JXSR01S013547.1:172029-184680 GCA_000969725.1 Ophiothrix spiculata
ACAAGTGTAGAAACAAGATTTTTATCAGTTTTCAAACTAGAAACACTGTTTTCACACCACTTTTTGTCGCCGGCAACAAAAATTAAAGTAGGTAAAGAATTGCAAGTTTCTCCATTATTCCTCAAAATCATGGAAAACTACTTGTAGGTTATATTACTATAAACATGTTCTATCGATTCAAGTAAAAAAATATGCAGGTAAAAATTAGTGGGAAGAATCTAGGCCAGTCCCTTTAATATAATGGTGATTAAAGCAATACTATAAAGTGTTAAAAATGAAGCGCCCCCTGTCACCCATGACTTTTGATTTTTTTTTGAGCTTATTGGGTTTGTTTTTGTTAGATATGAACACCCTCCAAACGATTTGGTTCAAAGATGCTTACTTTTTCTGTTATGGCCATTTGTTGAATTAAATTCGGGATCCCGAATTTAATTCCACATGTATCAGTATAGGAAAGCAGGCATGTGCTTTTTATCAATTTTTTGGTGGCAAGACCATTTTTTTCACACTTGAAAATGCTTTTAGATAGTCACATTCCTCCATTTTATGCTGCTTTTACAATAAACCATTTTTGATCAAAATCTTATAGTATAAGATTATAACGGGAGAATTTAAATCATTGAGATGATTAATGTTTCTTACGAATTGAATTATTCTCAGTTGATGAGTGTTCAGTAGGATCTAGTGTTCAGTAAATCGCTTTGCATAAATCAAGTTGCCTAACAACTAAATTATTAATAAATAATCGTCTCTGAGGTAGACATGAATTCAATCTATAATTGAGTAGTTTTCTTATGCTCTCAGGTGACTGCTCAGACTTATTTTGGCACACTGATGAGTAAGAGGGTAATTTTGGGATCTAATGTCTATATTAACTTTTATGGTTTTAAGGTGTCTGGTCAATGCGTACTGGTACATGCTTGTACTTGATTTCGCAAGTGCAACAACACACATGTGCAGTATACGCAGAGTAGAGTTTTGAAGCAAAAAAAATGTCACATTTTCTAATTTTTCGTGAAAAATAGGTTGATGACCCCCAATTTTTATTTTGTTTAATTGAGAGACCATACCTTTACGCAAATTTTGTGAAAAAATTGACAACAAATTTCTGTGGGAAGTTTTTGTCACTTTTGCCACATTTCCCAAGGACCAGTGTACTAATTTTTTCCAAAAAGCTAAAAAAATGCTGTTTTTAAACCGACTCGCATTCAAAAACAATTCCGGTAACCCTCAATTTTTATTTTAAAAATTGGTTCTACATTGATAAAATGTGACCCGTCATACCTTAACTCTTCCACTCCGGAATAAAATTTTAACAATCTGTCCTATTTAAACAGCAAGCCGCTCAGAGCGGCTCACAGACACCTAACTTTATGATAGCATATATGCCCATGATAATTGTAAGTGCACCAGGGTTACTCTCTTTGCTAATAAAAAATGATGGTGCTAGATAGCTCTTTGATTAACTGCTTGCTGGGCTTGTAGTTTTATTTTTCGAGCAATTTGAACAAATTGCGTCAAATTGTAAATTCTGGTCAATCGTGCCCGCCTTTGAGAGCCGCTGTGCGGCGGCTCGACGGATTGAAAGAGTTAGGGTCCCAAAATGAAAATTTATTTTTTGGTCTCATGTGAAAGATTATATTTTAAGCTTTAAAATGACACCTTGCTTTTGGTTATTGGATGTTGGATTGCAAAGTTACATCCAAAATGGTAAAAGGCATCGGGCTGATTCAAAAAACTATAGTTCTGAGAAAATTGTGTTTAAAGTTTCTGTACTGGTAAAACTTAAATGGAGAAAGGATTTTTATCTCGGTTTTTAAAACATTTGTCTTATGTTTTGGATGTTGGAATCTGATTAATATGAAAGAATACACTTCAACAGTAACGTTTCTGATGAAATTAGAAATTCAAACTTGGACATGATTTTTGACTATGCTCAGCTTCAATGGCTTGTATCTTGTAATTTACTATGCCAACCTTAACATTGGTACCTTTCGATATGATGGGTCACAAATATTATTTATGATGATTTTTACCAGCAAATTTCAGTCAGATCTTTCATGGACCAGACACCCTAATTTTATTGGGTTTTCAAAATATATGTTTGAATTGTTATTTTGATCCAGAAATAAGTGACATATTTTGTTATTATCTGATGGGCGTATGCCATCAAACGCAATGCACTGAAAATTCATTATACTGTAAGCTACTTTCATATTTATGAAACAGTACTAACTATGACAAACGAAAGTAAATTTAGTATAAAGGCTTAAATGATCAGTTAGTTTCCAACATAGTATCAACTATCAACATGTAATAATGTTCACATGAATAAGAATGAAGCTTTTGAGATATTGGCTTAGTATCTTTATTACCATATTGTATGTAGTAAGGAAAAATGAGTCTAATATTATGAATAATGTTTCACAAGTTATCATGAAGAAAAGAAATTTAAGAATCTGAAAATGTATCTATCAAAATAGAAATGGTAACAAAAAAGATTAGATCATATAGCAAAATATTGCTTGGGTTTCATTTCATAAAATTAAAACCCATGATTTCAAAATAAAACTAGATCAAATTGTATGATAAAATGTTTCATTTATATACACTAAAATCACAATATGCAGAGCACTAACATATAGTATAAACAGGGATGATAATATAATAGGTAAACCATAATGTAATATTTAAAGAACCTTCTCTCTCACTTAAACCTGATTTCTTTTATTAACTGTCAAGTCTTATGTGAAGAAGAGTACTAAGAAGATTATGTTTCAGCGTTGGTGTAACTCGGTATACCATTGTCTCTCAAATAGCTGTCAGCTAAGTGGGCTTATTACTGGTTTGAGATTTGTGCAAAAATGGAAATATAATAGTATGAAAAGTTCACATTATTTTCAACATGTATCCATTTCAAGCATTTTGTCTAAAAATTTTCTCAATGATAAAGATGTTTCATTTTTCATAATGTGCCTGGGTAGCAAAACATACTGACAATAATATGACATTCAAATATTTTTCAAACAAATCTGTCTTTTAGCAGTTTAGAAACTTAAATTAAAATTTAAAGAAGTATCCTGGTATCAAAATTTTGGAATACACTTGCCTGAAAAAATATGAAGATTTGTGTCAATAAAGAATTGGACATGACTATAAATAAAATGTTGGTAAATTTTAAAGATGACGAATAATTCAAATTAAAAATTGACTACAATAAATTAACCAATCCATGGTTAAAATGAATTGTGAGCTTATATCTTCATAACACAAAGCAGTACGAGGCCAATACTATTATCTTCCTTTGGATATGCGAGGCTTACAGCTCTCGTACAAATTGGACTTTAAATACTTTACGTTAAACTGCTCCGAACCAATTGAGCTCTTAAAAGTCACTTGTATCAATTTACAAATAACAACACTACATACCCTAACTCCTCTTAACCTGGTAATATTTTCCATGTATACTTCCAGTTCTAACCTTTGGAACAGTACTTGCTATGACATTCTTTTAAAATCACAGGAAACCCTATCCTAACAATTTTAAACATTTGTATTATTGCTAGAAAATGTTAATATTTCAACTCAATTCATTAAGACATTTGAAAATTAAGAATTCACAGAAAAATAGCTTCATCTATAAAAAAAATTAAGTATATCAATTTTTATCTTAGATCTTAAACGGAAAATAGCAACTGACTCCTGAGAATAGAAGCACGGAATGAGCAGAAATCATCAACAGACAGTGAACTTTATATTTGTGATGTTCAGCCCGAGGCTTAGATCTGATAAGGCATTTAAACTCAGAGGAGGGTGGTCGTGGCAACTATTACTCATTGCAGTACGGTAATCGTGGCCGATCCCCGGCTAATCATGTCCTGCCGCCTCTGGCGTAAAAGCCGTTAGAATATATGTGGAAAAATACAACTTCTGGGATGGTCACTAAAATTATATTACTTATTGTCAAAAAAACATGGTAAAATCTAAGAACAGTAGGGTTCACGCCTGAATGCCGACGGATTTTGTTTATTACATAATTATGTTTATTACTATAAGAACACTTTGTAATATTTTCTTCAATACATAACCCAATAGAAATATACGTAAAATGTATCCTAAATTTGCCTTTAGAAATCCCTAGTCCCTAAATCTAGTAGCTTCTAGTAAATCGTGGTCGCCGCCGCCTGTTTAAACTACACGTTTTGCTACTCTTATCATTTTGTTCACAGAATACCTATGGTTATGATGGTTTGTGCTACAAATTTTAGTTTTATATGAAAACGTTTGTAGTTATGTTTCCTCAAATTCTGTATATTGATCCAAAAATGGTGCTGTATGTGGAGTTCAGATTAATCATCTAAATATCTGTTTCAGCAAAAAAAATTTTGAACAAATATTTGTTGTTGCATATATTTTTTAAAATAACTGTTCTAAACACTTATATAATCTCATAAAAATGTTTAAATAAGGCAAAAAAAAGAACTCTGTCTCAGCTTACATAAGGTCAAAACCCTAAGCGCTATGCGCGTTTTTTTTTTTAGTAAAAAGGGCTACGCGGATGAGGAAATACCCCCCTTTTTTTTTTATTGCATTTTTCGGCCATTTTTTTTTCGCGGCCGTTTATTTAACTTTTTTTTCCAGTAGTAGGAAAAAAAAGATGAAAAAACTGAAAATCTCTCAAAAACCTAAAAGAAAAGAAATGCGCTAAATTTGGATTTTTAAAAGCTATGTGCGTGGGAAGCTGAGACAGACTATTTTATTTCGCGGCCAAAGACACTTTCTTGATTTCTCATGACTAGTCATATCATAACAATTTAAAGATACCATGACTTGAATGTCAAATGATGTTATTGCTTTAAAAAGTGTTCAATACACTTGAAAATAAAATTCAAGGTTATGACGTAAAACTGTTTTGAAATGAATGCATGACATGCATCACAATGGTTATAATTAGAAATAAGAATGTCATTTGAACTTTAATAGTGTAAATGAGAGAGGAAAAACACTTCTCTTACAAGAATAATCCAATTGAAGTCGGTATTGTTGCACATTAGTTTTATCACTGGCAGTTACAGCTATGTTTACAAGCCATGCAAGCAAGAGTGGGAGGACAACACGATGTTGATCAAAATAATCAAAAACAAGATGAAATGCAATCTCGGTAAGGCCTAAAAAAATTGTTTGATTGGCGTAACATAGAAAAAAATAGGGTACGTAGGTCAGAATTTTTTTAAAAATATTTTTTTAAAGTCTATGTTTCACATACAAGAAAACAAAATATACGACACATAATACAAAAACATCTTCACCTTTTCTGTAACACATCTTTTATTTGTCATTTTGAATGTCTTGCAAGCCATATCTCAGGTCCCTATGAATCAATTCCCATCAAATTTGGGATTTGGAGGTTTTTTACCACGCTCAAAAAAATTAAAAATATCTAGGGTCAATGGTAAAAATAGGGTCGGTCGGGTTATGCCAATCAAACAGGGTTTTTTAGGCCTAATGTAATTCCCTATTCAAAGGTGTAACACATGAGCGTTCCTCTAGTCAAAAAATACCCCCTCTTCGTGTGATTTCAAATTCATTTTCAGACACTTTTACCCCCTTTGCATGTTACATGTTTTACATTAAAACGAGTACAAAGTACCCATTAAAAATACCTCCTTTACACCAAATAATCCTTTTTTAACATTTCAAGAGCATTCACTGAATTCTTAGATACATAGAATATATACAAGTGTTTAAATTTGAAATATGGCTATCGAAATTTAAAAAATGGTTATGATTGTTCATCAGCTGTTGAAATATGGCTATCATTGTTCATCTGTTGTAGATAGAGAATTTTATCTGATGTTTCGTTTACAGTATTAGAGCTTATTACGTCTTTGTGAGATGAAGGCATGGTGTCTTAATTGAATTCATTTAGTAGCCCAGGGAGTAAGTAATCACGCTGTATGAAGCGGAGATAAAGCTATATGAATTCTGAGATTCATAGAATATACACAGCTGTTGAAAATATGAAAATTATTCATCAGCTGTAGATGTTGCTAAGTCTAATATGAAAGAATTTGATCTGACCATGTTTAGTTTACATTATATTAGAGCTTATTATGCCATTGTTAGAAGGCACAAATTGTGCTTATAGAGGCCCTGCATGTGACATAGAATACTGTGAATATGGCGGATTGCTCAAATGCATTCAATAGAAGTGTTACCATTACTACGCACTGCAGATTGTCCAATCCACAAAAATGCACCATTGTATCAGTAGGTTAATTACAATATCTGGACTGTGGTACGCCATGTTTACGGGAAAGGTCATCAGTTCTAATCCTTTGTTTTTTACCATGCAAGCATGCAAGGCCTCTGTTGTGGAGATGGTATATAGAAATTGTTTTTTTGTTGTTGTTGTTTTGTTTTGTTTTAATAAGCTGTCTCATCTAATATGTGACCTTCCAGCCCGTATGAGCAGTAAATGCCAGAAACTTCATTTTGCATGTCAAGGTCGTAATTTACCGAAATTGATTTTTTGGCAGATTTACAATCTTAGTGCTTACTACAAAATACCAGCAAAGTTTCACTTCAAAAAAATGATAGGAAATGTGAAATAAATCTGCATATTCTTAAGACGATCAACAGAAAATGCAGGGCTTACTGATCTTTGAACACGTTTATCTCAGTTATACGTTTTACTCCCTGACAACCTTTGACGGGCAATAACTTGACTTCTGGAAATCGTACGAAGTTCATTAAGGTGTCAGCATGGTCTTTGCAAATATTTAAAAAAGTGACACTGACAAGAGCTGGCATTTACTGCTGTTTTGAGCTGGACGGTCACATATGTTTCTTTAATTATAAAAGAACAATGCAGGTTTAAAGTGCTAGTCTAAATGGCCCATATTTGGGATCTTGACCAAATTGAGATATACAAATCAATTGGAATAGCCTTGTTTCTGCATTGCCATTACAATGCATATAATGCTGATATTTGTAGTTTTCAAAAATTTAATTGGGCGAATTACAATAATGTAAATTTGTGTTTAATATGAAGCATTTGCTTGAATCACGTTTCAATTATATTTTAAAGCTGATGAGATAATTACAAAATCTGTCACATTCTTTGAACCAAAATGACAAATTTTATTATATCTTCAATTAATAATGAATTCTTTAATTTTTGTCTTTCATATCTGCAACCGAGATTACAGGTCAATGACCTGTTGAATTTTTGAGTAAATTCTAATAAAAGTGTCTGACCAATCTACTCTAAGGTTCTGCTCAAGGGGGTCAGTATTACTCAGAATCACTCTATTTAATACCTGGCCGGCTTCGCATCATACCAATAGAACGTCTGAGCAGTCACCAGAGAGCATGGGAAAGCTACTCAATTATAGATAGAATAAGGGTTGGTTCAAAGTTTTTAGCAGACAGAATATTCTATGCAACAACTATCCGTGTTTAAATTATTTCCCCTTATACCCTTATGCACCTTGGAATTAGAACGGGGATTAGATGATATTGTGTAGAATACTTTTTTATTCACCACCGTGTCGAATATTCTATCATGAAATAGTCGTTACTACATAGATATGCGTGAGATTTGATTAAATAATGAATAAATATTGCATAAAATTGGCATAGAATATTCTATGGGAAGAAGTAACTCTAAGAACCGACCCTTAGTGTCTGAGATGATCATTTATTGATAACAAGTTGTCCGCCATTCTGCAAATTAGTTCTCTCTCAATTTGAGCCATTTATGTGTAAAATTTTGCAGGTTTTTGGATTTTACTATACTTTTTAGCTATATTTAGAGTATTTCCATAAGTTTTTAATTCTAGGTGGAATCTAGGCTAGTGCCTTTAAAGATACCATGACTTGAATGTCAAATGATGTTATTGCTTGAAAAAGTATTCAAAACACTTGACAATAAAAATCAAGGTTATGACTTAAAGGTTACATGAAAAGAGACTATCAAGTAGTTTTTATACATTTGTTATAACAAAACTGAGTGAAAAACAACAACATAAAATTCCGATTATGCACGATGCTCATAAAAGCTTTCAAATATACCGCCTCGCAATCCTGTATTTGACGACCTCAAAAACAATCTCTTTGAACTGGCTGAGTGAGATTACGCTTGTTAGTGTACGAAGAGTTTCATAAGACCCTGGAATATACACCCAGTAAACTATTATATGTATTGTTTAATATCCGTGGATCTCGAAAATCTCTGAACCCTTACCGACGTCATCCGACCTTGCATTCATACTAGTTGTCGCTTTGTGCTTTCTGTTCAATGTTCAATATCAAAACACCAGATGAAACAAAGCATGACGCGACGTCGAGACAAAGCTATCGAAGTATGTAAGCATCATGGTAGGGCAGTTCAGATTGATTGTTTTTCGAGGTCATAAAAAAGCGCTATATTTGAAAGTTGTTTTGAGTATCGTCATTACAATTTTACATTGGTGTTTTCCACTTTGTTTTGTTATAACGACTGTATATGAAGCTACTTATATTTTCTTTTCCTGTAACCTTTAAATCTGTTTTGAAACGAATGCATGACATGCATCACAATGGTTATAATTAGAAATAAGAACGTCATTTGAACTTTAATAGTGTAAATAGAGAGGAAAAACACTTCTTTTACAAGAATATACCTATTGAAGTCAGTATTGCTGCACATTTGTTTTACCAAGTCACTGGCACTTACAGCTATTTTTACAAGCCAAGCAAGAGTGGCAAGAGTGGGAGGACCCCACGATGTTGATCAAAATAATCAAAAACAAGATGAAATGCAATCCCAGTAGTGTCATTCCCTATACCGGGGGGGGGGGGGAACTGTCATTACAAGGTTGACACCATGCGCGTACACAAAAACGAGTAAAAAGGGTGGTTTTTTACAAACGGATGATGTACTCGAGTACACTGGAAAGGGTATCAAAATTGCCAAAATCTGGAAATACGGGTATAGGTTTACAAAAGCATGGTACTTGTTAAGGGTATGAAATAAAATATTTCCTAAAAATACCATTTTCAATCAAAGAGAACAATTGGCTGAAACTTAATTAGTTTCATTTAAATCCATGTTATGAGCAATGTGTTGTTAAAAGTTAAATTTATAGCCATGAAGACAAAAATATCTTAAGTATTAATGAAGGCTTACTTGAAAAGGGTATATTTTCAGACTTGATTACCCCCTTTTTACTTGAAAACCAGTACAAAGTACCCATTAAAATACCTCCTTTACACAAAATAATCCTTTTTTAACATTTCAAGAACATTCACTGAATTCTGAGATACATAGAATATATACAAGTGTTAAAATTTGAAATATGGCTATTGAAATTTTTTAAATGGTTATGATCGTTCATCAGCTGTTGAAATATGGCTATCATTGTTCATCAGTTGCAGATAGAGAATTTTATCTGATGTTTCGTTTACAGTATTAAAGCTTATTACGTCATTGTGAGATGAAGGCACGGTGTCTTAATTGAATTCATCTATCTGTAGCCCAGGGAGTAAGCAATCACGCTGTATGAAGCGGATATAAAGCTATATGAATTCTGAGATTCATAGAATATACCCAGCTGTTGAAAATATGAAAATTTTTCATCAGCTGTAGATGTTACTAAGACTAATATGAAAGAATTTTATCTGACCGAGTTTACAGTATATTAGAGCTTATTATGCCATTGTTAGATGAAGGTACAAATTGTGCTTATTGTGGAGATGGTATATAGAAATTGTTTTTATGTTTTTTTTGTTTTTTGTTTTTGTTTTGAATAAGGTGTCTAATCTTGTGTTTCTTTAATTATAAAAGAACAATGCAGGTTTAAAGTGCCAAATGGCCATATTTAAATGAATAAAATATCTTTAGAAGAAAATGTTTATTTTAAAAAAGTTGCTCTGGTGTTATCCATTACAAAGACCAGTGCAGTAATTGATAATAACATGAAATCGCCTATCCCAAGGGATCTTGACTAAATTGAGATATACAAATCAACTGGAATCACCTTGTTTCTGCATTTCCATTATAATGCATATAATATGCTGATATTTGTGATGACTCACCCCGAAAAGGGGGACTTTGCGACAGAACACTTTTCGAGAAACTGATGAAAATAGGCAGCAAAAAATAAAAAAAATAATAAGAATTTCCAGCAGATTTTCTGTTGTAAAATTTGATCACCTTGATCAATTTCAACAAGTAAGGTGTCATTTTAAAGCTTAGAAAATGCATTAACAGATGAAATGATAAAATCAAAATTGATATCATCTGCAAAGTCCCCCCTTTAGGGGTGAGCCATCACATTTATAGTTTTCAAAAAGTTGAATTGTACAAATTACAATAGTATAAATTTGTGTTTAATAGCATTTGCTTGAATCACATTTTAGTTATCTTTAATGGCTGATGAGATAATTACAAAATCTGTCACATTCTTTGAACCAAAATGACAAATTTTATTATATCTTCAATTAATAATTGATTCTTAAATTTTTGTCTTTCATATCTGCAACCGAGATTACAGGTCAATGATCTTTGGGAATTTTTGAGTAAATTCTAATAATAGTGCATGTCTGACCAATCTACCCAAGATTGAAATCGTCCGATTCCGATCTAAGGTTCTGCTCAAGGGTTCAGTATTCCCCAGAATCACTCTATTACCTGGCTTCACTTCATACCAATAGAATGTCTGAGCAGTCACCAGAGAGAATGGGAAAGCTTTTCAATTATAGATAGAATTAAGCGCTAGATATACTTCGTCATTTTTGTTGTCATTTTCATTCAGAAATTTTCTCATGGTGTTACATTTTCACCACTATGTTAACATTTCATTCGGAATGAAAATTTTGCCATGGAGTAGTATGTTTGACCATTTATCAAAATGTTCATGATGGTGAAATATTTCTCGCATCACAGCACATTTTGAAATGATTACTCATCTGTAGAGTTTTGATAATTCATAGCACATTACTTTCTTTGGTAATCGTCGTTTTCAAACAATGCCATAATTACCTTGTCTTTTCAATATAATCTGAAATCTGTCCTTGACAAGTACTGTGGATTGTATTCTGTTGAAAAGATTTGCTGACTGCTTAATTTGTCTCCAATGAGAAACATATTCATTTGGAATTCTTGATTTTTTTATCATTCTAATTGTAGTTTTAGCAGATTATTCCGATCGATAATATCGTCTTGGACCTCGAGGTTGATATGCATTCAGCTGTCTGGATTTTAAAGATGGTAAAAATGACGAACTATATCTAGCGCTTTAGTGTCTGAGATGATCATTTATTGATAACAATTTGTCTGCCATTTTGATTCATGCTAAGCGACTTAGGGTGAAAACATAGTCGGCCTCCAAACAAAATTTTCCTTACCAAACATTTGGTCTTGACGTCAAAATGACGAGTGACTCCAAACAAAATAACTTCAACACCAAGTTGAGACCAAATAAAATTTTGCGCTAGATTGCACACGCTATTGAATTGCCATATACATTGGACCAAATGTTTGTTACCCGTTCATACTTTAAATTCAATGGCAAATATTTGGTGACGTCACGACCAAATGTTTGGTAGAAAAAATTTTGTTTGGAGGCCGACTATGGTTTGGCCTTTTCTCAACTCAGTGTTGAAGTTATTTTGTTTGGAGTCACTTGTCATTTTGACGTCGTTTGGTAGCGAAAATTTTGTTTTGAGTCCGACTATATGTTTTCACCCTTACTGTATGGCATCATCATTAGCTGAGATAATTCAAGACTATCAATTCAACACTGACATTAGGAGAATCCATGTAAACTCTCATATGCTCCAGCTTGAAGTATTACCGCATAATTGTTTTAATATTTGATCTTCCATTGCCATAGAAATGGCTGATTTCATGGGCCATATATAAATATGCCACAAGTACAAATCTCTTTAATATGTAACTAATCAATTTTTCATAACCTCATTATTACCTTGTAACCGGATAGAATATTTCAGGTTGTAAGTTTTATATAGACTTATTTTTTTATTTTCAGACAAAAGTAGTAATATTCATTACACAGTAATATTCATTACACGTCAAAATTTTCAAATGCAAATTATGGCTCAATAAAGTTTTTGCGCGGAAATACTTTCGAGCGGGCGTGTAGGTACCTGTATCTGTAAATGGAATGGAGCCCTTGAGGTGTACATAATTGGTTTAGATTGAATATTCTAATTGTGTGAAAAAAGAATATAATATATTTAAGGTGTCTAGTCCACGCACCGTCCAGGACCAGTTCGCGCTAGTTTCCGAGTTGGTAAGTGCCGCAATAGGCATGCGCATATACTCTGAGTAGTGTTTTGAAGCTAAAAATTGCTATATTTTAATATTTTTCTGGAAAATTAGTTTGGTGACCCCCAATTTTTATTGTCTCGCCTGAAAATTCTTTTCAGGAAGAGACATATACCATTCCTTAAAACTGTCCGCCGTCCGACGTTCGCCGTCCGTATTTCTTGTCCTGAGCAAATCTCGGAAACCGCATGCCCTACGTTAATGATATTTGGTGACTGGGTAGACCCGGAGCCGAACTGGAGCCAGCAACAATTTCGGCGCAAAATATGCTAATTAAGTACCTAATTTGCATAATTTATGCATAAAATGCTTTAAAT
>JXSR01S013548.1:23348-41698 GCA_000969725.1 Ophiothrix spiculata
AAATTCCACACGACATGGCCTCACTGCGCAGATGTTTACTGATCACTGTTATCATGGTATTCCATGTATATCCAGTCGAGTTCTTCAATAATTTCCTTACTGGTTATCACATTTTTCTTCACCTATGATTTTATCCCCTGTGTTCACAGATTATGGATTATTTAGAAATTTCATCTCACCAAATATATTGGATACAGCTCAGAAGACAAATTTTCAAATATACTGAAGACAGCTCAGAAAATTTCTGTATTAAACTTTTATGTAAGTCAGCAAGCGCCCACAAAATCTTCCAAAATAGTCCATTTTAATAGAATTCAAACTGGTATTTATAATGCCATTAAAAAAAAACTGTCAAGATAAGACCATGCAGTATTCTAGAATCATCCGTGTGTAATGCTTTTAATTCTATTTAATTAAATTGACAGCTAGGATCAGATGCAATTAAAATTTGATTAACTGCTGTGATTTACTTAAAGGGTTTGAAAATGATAGTTATAAATTGAGAATAAATAAAAGCTTAATTCATTTAGTATTGTTATGCTTCGACAAGATTAAATTACTTGTAACGCTTTTATCAGCAAAAGCTGAAAGGGGGAAGAACAAAAAAACTTGAAAAGATAACCAGAAAAAGCGAATTGGTGCATATATCTTCGTATATAAAACTGTACATCTTTGAAATGCATTGCTATGGTATATAGATCAACATTTATAATTTCAAATTTGGTTAGAAATATGATTTTACATAGGGTCTAGTACCGGTCTACTTATATTCCACTAACTAACCTACCATGTAATTTTTTTGCATAGTTCAGAATGTTCATGCTGTTTGCTTCTTTGCCCTTTGGAGGGGTTTGACGAAAATGGAGATTGAATATAGAAAAGAAATCATGCGAGTATTTCTTTGACGTGGCACGTGCTTTGTGTTCAAACTAATGCTAACGTATGCAATATTAACTGTGATGGCTCACCCCGAATGGGGAGACTTTGTCAATGATTTTAATTTTGATTTTATCATTTCATGGGTTGCAAAATATTCTAAGCTTTAAAATGACACCCTACTTGTTAAAATTGATCAAAGCGATCAAATTTACAACAGAATATCTGCTGGAAATTCTTATTATTTTCTTTATTTTTTCCTGCCTACATTTACCAGTTTTTTGAAAAGTGTTCTGACACAAAGTCCCACTTTTTGGGGTGAGCTATCACAAAATATATAAAAGATGATCTCCTTACAAGGAATGTGACGCTTCGCCTGTCAAATTCAACTCAAGCATTGAACACATGATTCATATAGAACTAACATGTTGCATAAATAATAAATACCAAACTCGTGGGCTTGTCTGCACGATTTCTTACTACGATGATGACATGGTCGCTGATAATGGGATTGTACACTAATGAAGTTGGCTAAATTGAAATTTGAAATTTCCGGTCAGACAACAAAACTGTGTTAATACTCGAGGTACAAGACGTTATATTGGATACTCTATAAATGGACTTGGGATCCATTAAAGGCAACTTAATTGTAGACACGAGTTTAAACTAAGCGGTGTGCATCTGATATTGCGAGAATTAATTAATGATGTAAGGGATCCTCTCCAAATTGTCCCTTTGAAGTCAAAGGGACCCGTTAAACTCCCTTTAAACATAATCCCTTAGGAATTTAATGTAACTCTTTATACAAATACTTGAAAATTATGTAATCTCTTCTTTGAGACTCCCCCAATATCCCTGTAGAATTTAAAACCCAAGAGGATTCCTATTTTGTCTTTAACAAGAAAAAATAAGTTTAAAGAAAGCTCAAAGGGACCTTGAATTTTAACGGGACATTTTGGAGAGGATGCCTATAATAGAGTACGGTGAGGTTAGGAAAATTCCCCGATTCAATATTTAGTTGAATTTATCATAGATTTCCTGTCTAATTCCTCTGCCAGCACATGAGAAATATCTCATTTTCAAATGAAGTAGAAGATCATTCACATGCCATATTTCTATTTTCATGCAACACTACTTTCGCTCTTGCAACATTCATTAGAACACGCGTGCGTGCATAAAATTCATCTCCTCATAAAATGCTAAAACTGTGTCCATTTGCGCACGTAATCTCATTAACGTCTAATAATGTTATTCATTTACAGCCATTACGCTATTGCTTGATGTCACCCTTGTGATTTTATTTTAGTGATCATTTCTCATAAGATACCTTCTTAGAAATTACAATAGCTGTAACTTGTCGAGGATAAGTCGACTGTTCATACACCCCGTTTCTAACTTATTGAATTGTTTTTCCACCTGACAGATACGTAATCGTGTGAAAAACAATGAAGTTATTATATTTTTAAAATGAATTTTAAAAGCATATTACAAAAACCGTTATACACACGTACAACCGGCAATTGGGAAAACAATTTGACGTATTTGTTGCAATAATGCAACAAAAAAGACGAAAACGTGTCAAAAAAGGTAAAATAAATGTTATCATGTGATAATTAATAGTAGTAACTTTCTATATTCATTTTGGCTACTAATATCTGACATATTGAATCTCATTTCAAGTATTCTGTGTTACAGACAAAGAAACTGTACGAGTGAAACTCAAATAGAAAACAAGAGTTTGTTTCGGTCGCTGTGCTCCCTCGGACTCAAATTTTGCTGCACAAAATTTCGCTGATGGCAAGGGCCTTCGGCGCTTGGTGAAATAACTCTCGCCTTCGGCGCTCGTTGGTCCGTGGTCATTACCGAGGATATCAAAGACAAATTTCAAGATGAATGGTGAGACATTTTTATCACTTGTTTCTACGTTGATCATTCTGTTTCTTAACGAAATATCTTTTGATATCCTACTTAGAAAAAACATAAAGATAAATACAATATCAAGCTTTTCATATCATAGAGCCACTGATGCATAAAATCCACCTTATCATATCTGACAGATTGCAATATCAAAAATAATAATAAATCACTTAATATGGTATGTTTTACCAAATTTCTTGGAGTTACAATAGATGAAAACGTAACGTGGAAACGTCATATTGATGCAATTACAGAAACAATTTTACGAAATATTTGTATGTTGACAAAGCGTAAGATTGTTTGAATTGGAATTTTTGATTTTGGGTAGCGAAAAAAATGTAAAGATGTACAAGAACAAAATATTCAAGTTACAGAAATTATCTTCGATAACTAAATGAAACGGTCATTACAGAAGCCACATATCCCTCTGTTTTCAAATTATGAGATTCTCAACATGTTTATCGATTAAATCTTGGAATATCAATATACATCCTACAGATGATCTACCGAGTATGTTTAAGCTGTATTTTACTAAGAATGTTGAGAACCATAAATATGCATCAAGAAATGCAAAAGATTATGCGATAAACAAATAGAAGAAAACATTTTCACATCAGGCTATTGGAAATTGTGGACCTTCTCCTTGGATCTCCTTTGACAGAGCAGAAAAATAATCTAAAAGTGGATTTGCTGCTAATTATTGGTATTTTATACTGTGGATTGCCCTGGAAAATGGTCTCTAAAAATTAAGAAAATAAGTTTATCATATTATATACATAATTCGAAAACTGAGAATAATGTCAAATTAATATGTGTTATAATAATCTCAATTTGAAATTTGCGGCTTTTCAATTATTTCGTCGGACTACCTCCATATAAACTATATATATAAAACTGCTCTATTAAGTTTCCAACTAAACTTTAATCAAGATAGCAAATCAACAAGCACCCACATTATAAACTACCAAGTGAAGGCGTTAAAAATAATAAAAAAAATCAGAATAAATTTAACAATATGCCTTCCAAAGATCACGAAGCGTGCTAGTATTAAACGGATGTAATGATTTCAATCCAAAGATACTATACTGACAACTAGTCTCAGATGTAATTAAATTTTGATTAACTATTGCATTGATTATGCAAAAATGTTTCAAACTGATGGTTAGAATAAGATATGAACTGAATTCAGTTAGTACTGTTGTGCTCTGATTAAAAGGAAAACATGTTAACGTTTTTTAAAGAGATAACAAAAATAGAAAACGAAGCTACCATCCTTAATTGAACTAAACTCTCTTATTTCGACGTAATTATGTATATTCCACTTTGCTCTGCGTAAGTTCGAGATTCGGCAAAATCAGCTTATTTGTATACAAGCTGATGGAAAGTAATAGAAAATTATTCATTTGCAAGCTAAAGGCATGATAATTTCCCGGGGAAACTCTTCTTCTTCCGGTAAAGTGCAGACTTTAAATATTGAAGATAATCACACTGCAGTGGGTGGGCTTTCATCCATCAGCAAAATGATGCACAGATACTAATAATCTTATTCATATAGAAATAATTGTTGAATAAAAGACAACCAAACTAGCCAACCTGTCTACACGATTTCTTTAATACCTGTAGATGACATGGTCAATTAAATAACAGTATATCTTCACACTAATATTGTTTGGCTAGCATAAAAATCCATGGTTAGACACTTTACAAAAACTGTTTATAAACGTGTTTTATCTTAAAATATTCCATATCAGATATTTGGTGACAAGAGATCGTGATTTTTATCAAGGGGACTTAACTTTTGGGTTGTTTAGTCGAGACACTGTTTGAATCTGTATGCGTTTGATATTTCGACACACTTTAAAACTACAGTTTCTTTTTCGCGAGCGATAGAGCAGAACGTCATGATTACTGCAAGTTTTTACCTACTTACACATGTCAGAACACATCACAATCTTGGTGTACGTATGGAATAGAGTCTCTCATTAATACATGAACCTTTACTAATGATTTCACGTCTATGATCAAGGTCAAAATGGAGTCAACATATTACATAAAAGTTGACGCCTTTTTGCCGAAACCTCATAATTTCAAGCACTTCCAATAAACCGATTTCGTTGAAAATTTGGTAGGTTAAACACCAAAGATTACCAATGGAAAAATGTACGTTCTTATAATGTGTATACGCCATACTGCATGTATTTATACACACCTAATGTTCATCGTTGAAAATGACATCAAATGTTGACTATTTTTTATCAAAATTAATTATAATAATGAAGAAAATAAATAATTTTTCTGATAAAGTTTGACTTCTGCGTCGGAAAAATACAACATGGTATTTTTTTCGCCAATTTTTGTACAAAACGTGTCAATTCCATTGTGTTGTAAAGACCCTATTTTTCTGAGAAAAAGCTTCAAATTAGGCCAAATTGGTTGCCCTCCACCGACCGACCCTATTTTTCAGCCCGACCCAAACTTATTTTTATTGAAAGATTTTTTTTTCTAAAAAAATAGGCAAAACTTACCGAAAACTATAAAAAAAAGTTACGTTTGTACTTTTTTTCGATATTCAACCCTCAAAATGTTTAGGATGTCCCAAATAACTACAAGAAGTGTTTGATTGTTTTGATTTGGATGTCACGGGGGAAGTTGTGAAGGATGGAACGGCCGATCGACCTAGCAGTCCATGGAAGAGTATTAAAAAAAACAAAAAACAAAAGACCGACCGACCGACCCTCTCTGAAAAAAGCTGTGGAGGGCAACCAAAGATTTTTTTTGGCCTTAAGACTAAACTTAAGCCACACATTATACACTATTTAATACTCATATCTGTTGGTAAAATATCCTAATACCGTGATTTTGTAGTATTCCAAACATGCAAAGTTTTAAGCTTGTGTGTCTTGTCGAAATAAATATACCGTGTTTCCCAAAGTACAGCCCAATTAGGCAATAAAAATGTGTTAAATGTGTTATTTTAACAATTGAATACGCCATAATAAGAACATCCCAACTCCAATAGCTCCCTTCTGTTAATTATATTTTTAAAATATAAATGCATACAAATTTCTGCTTCCACATCACTAAAATAGCATTTCCATGTCAATATACTAATCCTTGTAGTTGACTTTTGTTAGTTAATTGTAACTTATAGTACATAGTTTCTATATTTAAACAGCCATTACAAGAACATCCCAACTCCACGAGCTCCCATCTGCACCTATATGCTAGGAAAATTATCTAACAATGTCTAACAAAATCTACTACAAGGTCAAATGTGACACTATGTTTGAGGTAAAGACATGGAAATGATTTCTAGTGATTTGAAAGCATTTTCAGAGATTTATGTGCATTTATACCTTACATAACTTAACAGAAGGGAGCTATTGGAGTTGGGATGTTCTTATTCTGGCGTATTCAATTGACAGACAGGTAAAGCGGGAATGCAATTATATTAAATTGCAGCCAATTTTGCAATTAGAGCAAATCACACTCAACACTGACCTAGTTACTGGCCCTGTTTGAGTCAAAGAAAAGTGGAACTGGGATAAAAGATGACCTTGGTTCATACCTTTAATCGCGACACAGTTAATTTAATCTGAGCTTAATGTTTATATGTTGCACTGGTACGCACAATGATTATCAGTTGATCATGTAAAATGTTTCAATACCACATGTGCTCTGAAGGTAAAACTCCATGAAAGCTCATTATTTGAAAGTGATGGGAACATGTACATTATAGTCGGCGCTGTCAGACCCATGAACATAGTAGAATAGTCTTATTAAAGCAAAATAAAATATGGAAGTTCATATTCAAGACATTGATTTAAATTATAACTACATCCAAATTACATTCAACACCGACCTAGTTATTGACCCTGTTTGAGTCAAAGAAAACTAGAATTGGGATAAAAGATGACCTTGGTTCATACCCTATTTCATACAATATTTTAACGTAAGTTTTGTAATAGATTGTACATTGGAGATTTGATTTCAAATTAACAACATAAAAAGGTCAGATTTTTGTCAATAGTTCTAGTAAAGAAAATGTCAAACAATTATGAGTCGTAAATACGCACAATATTTTAAATCACAAATACACAATAACACCTGAGCAAATGATATGAGATGGCGCGAGGATATCTCAGGGGCAGGCAACTGAGATTCAGATAGAATTAAACATTTAAGAAGAACACAATAATTGACCACTGAGAATTTAGTCGAGACATTAACCACATCATCATCAGATTTTTTCAGGTCTAGTGTCATATCATCCAACAAAAGTCCTAATTATGTCTCTTCGAATTTCTTATTTAAGCAAAACTGGTTTGATTTTAAATATAACTTTACAATGTATTGCAGGGCCGATCATCATATTCCACTTTTTTGCGTATACCTTTCTTAGATTTAACTGATAGTGTGCAAGTATATATGTACCGTTTGTACTTATAGTTCATGAATTGAATTTTAAAATACCGTTTGTTTCATTTCAAACGGTAGTCCAGGTAGTCTAAGACAAAACAAATATGTTTATCAAATATTTGGGTGTATATTTGTTTGGTCCGATTTCTTTCAAGGGGAACTTTAAAAAATTGTGAAAACGGACCAGACAGAAATGCACCCAAATGTTTTACAAACCATAACTTCTTACATAGTTTTTGACTATCTGGGAAAGCCGAGAATTTAACACGTAAATTTTTTTCCCGGGAGTGCTAAATACTAATGTGGGTGGGTTAAAGACAACTAAAGAATATTGTAAAGTCCATATATGTTTATAACGCACATCACTTTATGTCATATATCAATGAAAGAGTATGATATTTAGAGAAAATAAATAGTGATATCGAATACTTAAAACGGAAATTTAACATGAGATTCATTCAACCATTTTTTTATTACTTATAGGATCTTTTATAACGAGATATTTGTAATTCTTTAAAAGAAATGCATACCCGTAACGATGTGATAATTTTGTGATGTCTATATCCATGACTTACATGTATATGGATTTGCTTTCTTTACCCAGGAGTATTAAATGTCAATCCACGCTGATGAATGTTGATGAGGATGAACAATGCAGAAAGATGATTTTGTCATTTTAGACATGCTGCAAAATTGATAATGTTTGAATGTCTCGTTTCTTTATTTCCGATCATTTGTTTAAGTGGAAATGTCTGACTACTTGTATTTGCTTAGTAAAATTGCTAAAAAGATGAAGATATTTTATTTAATTTTCAATCCAATGTCCATCTTAGGAAAGACATATGTAATCTCCTCGTTATGTGAGCCTTTCTAGAAGGATTTACGCTTTCCATATTAATTAATTTGAGAATTTCAATCGGCTGCATTATCAGACTTATTTATATGTTGGTTTTCCGAAAGTTTCATCATAATAAATCTGTCTCCGTTCACCTTGAACCGATCTTGTATGCAGCGAAATTCATTTTGCGCTATAGATATAAATACACGCAAGGGTGCTAACTTGCTATAATTGATTTTTAAGCAGTTTCCTACAATCTTTATGCTACCTTCAAATACCTGCAAGGTTTCATTTCAAGAAAATGCACAAAGATTCGAAGTATTTCTATATTTTCAGAAGACCAACAACAGAAAAATGAGGCTTACTGATTTTTAAATGCGCTTATCTCAGTTTCACCATTTAGTTCTTGACAACCTTTGACTAGTCCATCTAGATGGACCTCACAAGCGAGCGCCGCAGGCTCACGCTTCGCGTTCGCTTGCGAGGTCCATCTGGATGGACTACCTTTGACAGACCTAACTCATAACTTGACTCTTGGGAGCTGTGTGAAGTTCAATTAGGTTTCATTTCAATTCCTTCTTACATGATCTTTGCAGGTGATTGAAAAAGTGGAAGAGGCTGCATTTGCGGCTGCTTCCAGATGAATGGTCACTTATAATTGATGAAGGACACTGGTAGCTTTCTTTAGAATAAACGTTTGCTAAACCGATCTCAATTATCAATTTATTTAGTCAGTTAGTTAAAAACGAATACGAGTTTCGTTTGTCCTATGAAAGGCCAACTTTTACACGCGGTATTGTATTAAATAGAGGCCGGGTCAATGGAGATGGAGTGAAAATTTAACTAACACCGGGTTATTATGTTTTTACAATGTACATCACTTTTCATCAAAATCACATGATGATTGTAAAGTATAAAAGTAATATCGAATAATTAGAACTAAACTTTAACATGAAATTCACTCTAACATATGCTGTTTCTTAGAGTCATTGGTAATAATATATTTTACACTTACAAAGAAGTGCATATACCCATAAACAAGATAATAATCTTGTGTTGTCTATATCGATGACATACATGTTTATAGATTTTTTTTCTTTACCCATGAGTATCAAATGTCAGTCCACGCTGATGAATGTTAATGAGGATGAGCAATACAGAAAGATGATTTCCTCGTTTTAGATATGATTCAAAATCGACAATGTTTGAAAGTCTCTTTTCTTTATTTCCGATGTCGATTTGTGTAAGTAAAAATGTCTTACTACTCGTGTTTGCTTAGTAAAATGGATTCAAGATGAAGAGATATTATTTGATTTCCAATCCAATTTCCGTCTTAGGCAAGACTTTGTGTGTAATTTCTTCGTTATGTGAGTCTTTCTAAAGGGATTGGTGCTTCCATAATTGCTTTGTTCTGAATTTCAATCGGCTGCATTATCAGACTTATCTATATGTTGGTTTTCCGCAAATTTTATCATAATAAATCTGTGTCCGTTAACCTTGAACCGGCCTTGAATGCGGCAAAATTCATTTTGCGCTACAGGATAATATACCGTGGCTCAGAGGAGAGCCCAGTTTGATTGGCACTGCTTTCGAGCGAAAGACCAAATCATATCGGACCTTCTTCTTTGGAGACTACCTTGTCCAAGGCTGTTGACCTTTGACGTGCCCTGAAACCATATGTATAGATACTGGCTTGAACTTAAATGAATTTGGAAGTGCAATAGGTAGTAAAGATAGCTGGCAAAGATGTGTGTCATGGACCACAACGAAAGTCGAAGGATGATGATGATGATGATGATGATACCTTCAAATTACCTGCAAAATTTTTTTTCAAGAAAATGAACATAAAATATGAGGCTTGCTGTTTTTAATGCGTTTATTTCGGTTTCACGTTTTACTCCATGACAATCTATAACAGACTATAACTTGACTCATGTGAGCGGTGTGAAGTTCAATGAGATTATCGATTTAGACAGTTAGTTAAAAACGATTGCGAGTTTAGTTTTTTCCTATAACTGAATTCAAACGGGAAAGACTACATTTTACATAATTTATTAGAAGGTGGAGGGGAAAAGCAAAGCATAAAAACTTGAGTGACAAAAATACCCCAAAACAAAAACAAAAAACAGGCAATATCGAATACTTTGAACCAAAATTGACAATAGATTCATCTTAAAATTTAATATATCTATAGTCCTTTGTTATCAGATTTTATACTTACAAAGACACGTAAACCCACAACGATATGATAATTTTGTGTTGTCTATATCGATGACATACATGTATATGGATTTGTTTTCTTACCCAAGAGTATTAAATGTCAATCCCCGCTGATGAGTTTTGATGAGGATGAATGATGTAGAAAAATGATTTCGTCGTCTAAGATGGTGCTGCAAAATTGACAATGTCATGATGTCTCCTTTTATATATCCGATGTCGCTTTGTATTAGCATGAATGTCTAACTACTCCTTTTTGTTTAATGAAAAGACTGTATAGGTTGAAGAGGTTTTAATCCAATGGTCAGCT
The DNA here is from genome assembly GCA_000969725.1 of Ophiothrix spiculata. NCBI lineage: Eukaryota > Metazoa > Echinodermata > Ophiuroidea > Amphilepidida > Ophiotrichidae > Ophiothrix > Ophiothrix spiculata. Next base: position 33,926 of record JXSR01S013548.1, read on the forward strand.
TCTCTATATAAAGCCATCCGTTATCTTCTCTTAACTGAGTCATTTTATTTATTTCCAACGTCCTTTTATTTCATCATAAATATCTGACTACTCTTGTTTATTTCGTAAAAGAGTTTTTTGATGAAAAGATTTTATGTTTCTAACCATACAACGTACATCTTGGGTAAATCAGCCTAAATCTCTCTGTTACATGATCTTTCTAGAGAGAATTTGTTTTTCCATATTTTACTTGTTATTTATGTTGAATTTTCAATAACAATAAAGGCATTTGCCGTAATTGTCCGTTATAATGACTAACTGATTATATTTTTTTATAGAAAATTTAACCTAGAGACTCGGTCATTTATTGAATCAGATACCTTTCAGCATATATACATATCAGTGCAAATCATATTACAGTGTAATAATATTCCACTTAAAACCATTTATCAATATCGTCATTTTTGATAGCAACAGTCTTACCTTAAACAAAAACCTATAAATTGTATTCACAGTATTCCTATTTGTTCAAACATGAATACTATAAATTGTATTCTTGGTATTCATGTTTGAATAATTGACTGGATTCTATGATGTCCTCGACTTGATGAATCATTAAGGATAACATTCCATCTTACACATGAATAGTTAGATGTGGTAATACATTCAAGTTGACTGAAGAAGAGATTCTTTCGTAATCGAATTTCTATTTGACGACACTAATAACTCAGCGAGTGAAAAAGCGCATACATAATTATATACCTTTATTCGTGGCTGCCTAATCGGGTGAATAGATTTATGTTCTTTTGGCTACAGCTGATCAGTAATAAGTGGCCGTCCATCCCAAACCAGCCGTAAATGCAGTGTGGAATAAAATGTATAACATAGATAAACGCATTCAAAGATAAGTAAGCATTATATTTTCTGTTGATTATCCTCAAAATATACAGATATATTCCAAATGTTCGATCATTTTCTTGAAATGAAACTTTGTTGGTGTTTTGAAGTAAGCATAAAGATTGTGAATCTGTTAAAAGATTAATTTCGGCAAATTATGACCTTGACACGTATTTTCACCTATAGTGCAATATGAAATTTGCTGTGTTTACGGCTCATTTGAAATGGATGGTCTCATATATAAGAACATTTTATATATTTTTTTCAATTGAATGCCTGTAAAGATTGATAAATGTTTTGTTTCCGCTACAAATTTTATTATGTTATTTGTAAAATGTACAATACATGCTTCCATCAGATATAGGTGTTGCTAAAATGATCTTTGTTATCAATTAAGTTTCCGATTTGAAAAAGAATAAAATCAATTTTGAATGGAATAAATTTGTTAAACATATTTCCCCATTTTGCAAAGGCAAGTAGACAGCATTGAAAAGTTAAAAACATACATAATTTGTTATTGAAGAGGTTTTAAATTGAATTTCAATTTAATTACTACATTTTTAAGACATGTTTTTAAACGTGTTATCTGTTTTTAACTAATGTTGGCAAGTTCATGTTTCTGTTGATATAATGAAAATGATAACATGATATTTTGCCTCACAAAATATATGGCGTGTCATTAATTTATATTCTGATCATGTATCGGGACCAAAGGTACTAGGCTAAAAGTATATCCATTACGAAATGATATCGCTGTTTGCGTTGTTGACATACATGTAAATTAATTTTGATTTTCTTTGCGTATTACCCGAGTGCTTAATGTCAGGGAATCGGGCAACACTGATGCATGTATCCTAACTGATGAATGCATAATTATTATTGGAGATAGATTTTGTAATCTTAGATGCATTGAAAAAGAAAGAGCTATTTCTGCTTATCAAAATGTTTTGTTTAAGCCTTGTCTGACATGTATTATGGCTTGTTGCAAGATTAATTTTGCATTCGCCTGCTAACAAAATATTTAGGTAAGCCAGGACCATTTGATATGTTTCTTATTTAATTCTATAAAGAGCACAACGATGTGTTTTATAGCGTGCATGCATTTTTTTTTATTGAAGTAGAATAACATAGAAGAGAAAAGAACAGAACATTTAATGTTGTTTTAATAGTGAAACATGTGGTAAGAAACTCGGAATATTCTTTGAATAACACAAGTTGAAGGCCAGTATTATGCTAATAACTTTCAAATCATTTACTGATTACTTTAAATTGATTCTCTTTCTCCTTCAAATTATGCATGGCGTTCTACGTGGACATTTGAATTCCGAAAAAGTCAATGATAATTGTACCAGTATCTGATGAGACGAAAGCCAATGTCGATCATCATCAATCTATAACACCAAATTAATTGATCGGATGTCCTAGGCTCGGGTAATTTGACTACTAGGAATGTCATAAATTATTATTATAACAAGTTACGTTGAAGTCTTAAGGTCTATCGCTGAGTCGTTCCGAGCAATTTTTCATGATACAATTGAAGTTTATCTTGCATAAACTAAACAGCATTACTGTTTTTTGTGTGTAGGGTAGCAAATGAACAGTGAATTAGCTAAATCTGAACATGATGGAGAGCAAGGTATATGCGTAAAGGCGTGAGTCCTGGGCTTATCTCGCTGCCTGCTTGCACCGAGTCCTTAACTTTTTGATCTTAATAAGAAATATTTTTAAGAATGTTATATGAAGTAAAAGAATTGACCAGCAGTTTTTGCATGAGTAAACAACATAACTTATGCCTGTGTTGTCTCATTATATTTAAACGCTGGTCAAATAAACACCACAGGATAATCGTACTTGCAAAATTGCTGCCACTTAATTGATTAACGTTTTTTTTTTTGAGCTTACTTAGAGTTGCGCATTATGGTCAACCTGTATTATACTATAGTTATCATTGTGCCCTATATTACACAGTATATAATACATCTTAACGTAATTTAAGTATCTTTGTGCTAGGCATCTGAGTGTACGGTTTCTAATTCTGATTCTGATTCTGATTTATTTCAATATCAACATATAAATACATATATACATAAAACACATTTATAAAAAACACACAATGATATTGCGGACATAATCAAAAGGCCAATAAGGCCTGAAAACGATTATGCCTTAAGAAATACAAACTTAAAGTCAAACAAATTGAAAAGAAAATTATACAAACAGAAACATGAAAACACAAGACAATGCCCGGAAATGAAAAAGAGAAAAGGATTTCGATGTTATCCAAAATATAAACATTTGTTTTAATGATTTATGTCCAAAAGATTTTAGTAACTTGAGAGAAGATTCGCTTTCAATACTTTCCTAAATATTTTAACAGTTTTGGATTGTTTGACAAACTTATCAAGGGAGTTTCAAAATAGGGGTCCACAATTTCTGATGGCCTGGTTTGAAAATGCTTTCTTTGTTTTGTTTATACTATAATCCTGGGCATTTCTTGTTTCATATTTATGGTTGTCAGCATGCTTGATAAAATATGTTTTCAATATACTGGGCAATTGATCTGTATGATGTTGGAACATAAACACTCCAAGATTTAGCTGGTAAATATCAAAAATATTCAGAATTTCATACTTTGAAAACAGAGGGCCCGTGTGGCTCCTATAATGGCTATTTGATATAGTTCTTATAGCCCATTTTTGAAGCTTGAGTATTTTATTCAAGTACATTTTATTCGTGCTTCCCCAAATCAAAATACCATAGTTGATGTATGGTAAAATTAGTGAGCAATACAATGTATATAATATAGATTTAGGTAAAAAGTGTTTAAGTTTTGACATCATACCAATGTTTCTTGAAATTGTCTTTGTAATTGCATCAATATGATTTTTCCAGGTTAAGTTTTCGTCAATAATGACTCCAAGAAACTTTGTAAAGGATACTCTTTTCAATGACATGTTATCAAGTTCTTCATGAGATTGGGACATATTATCTGTGTCATTTGTATCAATTAATTATCATGCTTGTCAAACAAAACATGTGTATTTTATTTCTTCTACTTATTATAATGTGTCGCTTTCTTTTGATTTGTTTTGTTTGTGTTATTACAAATTGTATCATCGTTTTTTCGACCTATTTATACTAATCATTAAAAAATAAATAACAGAATCCAGTTGAATGTGGTAGTAGTGGTTGCAATAATATCAATATATACCTGTAGCATATGTAGCTGTTTTACTATAAAATACCAATGTCTACAATATACTAATATATAATCCAATTTCTTTGATTATTGATCCTGCACTTCCTGTAGAAGTTGTTTTTAACTGTTTAAAATATATGTATATCGAATCTCATTTAAGGGAGATCCAACCAGCATATGAATGTAACATCATTAAAACCGAGGAACTTTTATTTAGAATAATCTAATTTCTTTCCGATAATATCAATCTTTGTAAAGAAAAATGAGATTTCGTCACACGTTTTTTCCATCTTAATAGAAACGGGCGTTAGATTTTGAAACGTTAATCAGTATGTCTTGATCTACCAATTATAAATTAGGTGGCAATTAGCTAGAAACATTCTACATAAATTTATAACTTTTAACTTATAAGGTGTTTATAATGAAGCAAACAAATCACCAACCAACCAACAAATAAATAAACAAACAAACATATACCCACAACCAGAAGAAATTGTTATATCTACACCTCTAACATACATGTTAACCATTAGGGTTAACAAATGTTGCAACCCCCCCCCCCCCCCCCCTAAGGTTTTTTCCCCGCTTCATAAAAACGCAAAAGCAACCGGCCACGGACATTTGAGTAATCTCTTTTACATCCTTTGCAGTCATTTTGATGTTAAAACTAGGGGGTACCACCTAAGGTGGGGTTAGGGTAGGCTGTCAAAGTTGGAGTGTAGGGGAGGGGGGGGGGTGAAATCCTAGAAGTTTTCAAGTCGCCATTTGAAAAAGTTATGCACGCTATTAGACTAAAACTTAGAAAACATATTAGATTCATCATTTCACTTCATAATTAGCAAAAAAAAAAACCGGACGAAAATCCGTTATTTAGAACTTTTATAGCAAACTTTTGATTTTGGTGGCAATTTTTGCCAAAATGCAATTTTGCCTGATTTTCCAATCCGAAAGTACTTTATGACGTCATAATTACGTAACGCCTTGGCCAGTTTTGATGATCTTGATATAGGGTCATATCTATCTATTAATAGCAAAACCAAGTTCATAGGGGGTCCGTTCCAACATATTAGAGGGGGTTGCAACAACCCCGCTCCCTCCCCCTTCGGAGAACGTGTTACAAAAAATAGCTTAGGAGAACAAGGGATAATGGATATGCTTTCTTTATCCAAGAGTATAAAAATATCAATCAGATTGATGCATTTCGATTTGGACAAACATTGCGGACAAATGATTATGTATATGTACATCATGACATTGCCATGATGTATATTTTCTTCATTCACGATGTCAGTTTGTAATAGTATAAATGTCAAACAAATCCTATTTGTTTTGTAAAATGACTTTATGATGACAGGATTTTATTCAATTTTTCTAATTTTCCAATGTCCATGTATGACAAGCCATCCGTCATTGTCTATTTGAGTCTTTTGAGAAGTATATGTATGTGATTTTTAAAAAAATGATTTGTTCTGCGTTAGGATTTAAAAAAAGAAAGTATTTGCTGTTGTAAATCTGCCGCGTTGGTTTTTTTATTACCTGAAAATGAAAATTATACATATAAATAGTTACAAGTGAATTTCTGTAATTTCTCTGACTTGATATATGTAGGTAATATTACACATATAGCGAGGAAATTATTTTTTTTGCAAATAAAATCCTTATTTGCCAATATCAATAACCATGCGAGTGAAAGGCATATGCATCATTTTTTATACAATTAGCAAGTGTCCAATCGACTGGATAAATATGTGTAGCGATGTCTGCTGCTTATACTTAGTAAGAACATTGTTTTCGGTTTTCAATTGGTTACATTTAAGAAGCTGATATATTGTTGGGTATCTTTTTCAAGTTTTGGCATAGTGTTTGTAAAAGGTACAATGTACAAAACAAACTTTCATCAGAAATAGATTTTCTAAACAGATCCCAGTTAAATTAAGTAAGAATGTATAGAGTACCAGTTCCGTTGGTCATAGAATTTTGGTATGATATAGGGGATCAGTCATTTAATGAAAGATAGTAAAATCGAACACTTAGTAGTACAAAACTTTGACACAGGGTTCATCCTAATCTTTTCGATTGCTTTGAGCTCTTAATGATGTGATATTTTTCTACTTATAAAGAAACACGTAGTCATAACCAAATAAAAATTTTGTGATGTCTATATCGATGGCAATCGTATATAAAGATGTTTTCTTTACCCAAGAGTATTAAATGTCAATCCATGCTGATGAGTTTTGATGAGGATGAACGATGCAGAAAGATGATTTCCTCGACTAGGATGTGCTGTAACACAGTGTCATGTCTTTCGTTTTTCAAATGTCGATTTGAATTGATATAAATGTCTGACTACTCGTGTTTCGTTTGGAAAAGCGCTTCACAATGAAGAGATTTATTTGTTTTTCTATTTATGTACAATGTTCGTTTTAGACTAGACATCCGCAATATCTCGGTTACGTGAGTCTTTTAAGGAGATTTGTGTTTTACATAATTTATATTTTTGCAATAAGAAGAAAAGATATTTGCCGTTATGTTTTGCAATAATCAAATTATTACCTTCATCAGAGATTATCTGTAATAAATGTCTAGGGTCTATAATTCCCCAGACTTGATGGATAATATTCCTTGTCGAACTTGAATAACTGGAAGTGCCAATATATTCAAGTTGACTGAAGAAGAGATTCTTTCGCCATCAAATTCTTATTTGGCGATTCTATCAACTGTGTTTGCGAGTGGAAAGCAGCATGCATAATTGTATACCATTAGCGACGTCTAATCGACTAAAATGATTTGCGTAGTGTTGTCTATATATACCGCTGATAAGTAATAACAACATTTTATCAAATGTATCAATTTGGTGCCTTAAAAGGTTTACCTAGTTACGTTGGGTTTCCGCCACAATTCTTATCATGTTGTTTGTAAAAAAGGTACAATACAAGCTTTCATCAGAATCATTTTTGCTGAACTGATCTTCGCTATCATTTTGTCAGCTGGTTGAAAAAAGTACGAGTTCCGTTTTCCCCATATCGAAAAAGCATGTAGACACCCCTGAAATTTGGTATTTGAGAGAGAGATTTAGAATTAATATCTTTTTAATAAAAACTTGCATTGAATACCTGTTTCGTTTTGGATCTAATGTTCCTAAACTTATCCCTAATTTTGTTGATATAAAGATTGATTTATGGAAATCAAGAATGATTTTGATGGCAGAAGAAGTAGTGAGAGATAAACATGATACATGTATCAAAGCTGCCAAGCAGATATATTGCGTGTCATTAATTTATATGCTGATCATGTATCGGGACCAAAGTAAACGAGCTGAAACTGTATCTATTACGAAATTATATCGCTCTGTCTGTTGTTGACATACATGTAAATGAATTCGGATTTTCATTCCGTTTACCAGAGTGCTTATGCTAGGTTTGCATGTATTTTAACTGGTGTGGCGATATGATTTCATAATAAAAGATACGTTGAAAATGTTATTTTTGCTTATTAAACTGTTTTATCAAGCCTTGTCTGCTATTATATTTTGTATTTTGGTTTTTGTAAGATTTATTTGGTCCTCGTCCATTGCTTAATGAGAAATTAAATAAATAAATTACTTAATTAAAAATAAACATTCGCTAAATGTTGTTGCTAAGTGTCTTTAGTTTTAAACTATCAACAGTTTTGAACATTTCGAGCATTATGTTTATGTC
>JXSR01S013549.1:17820-33141 GCA_000969725.1 Ophiothrix spiculata
CTTCGGCGCTCGATGTCAGTGACCAAAATAACACAAATCTAGTCTTTGACAAAGACTATTAATTATGAGGTTTTATTATTGGTCTTAAAATGAGGGTCATTGTGTGAGAGCACGATTTTTGGACTTTGGTGAGTGAAATTTGGCATTCGGTGAGAGAAAAATATAGAGATTTATAGGGTCTTTGGACGAGAGCACATGCAATTATAAAATAAAGGGTCTTTGGGTGTCAGCGATACTGAAGGGGGGCTTTTAGGCCTTACATATGCGTCACCTCCAGAATGGGACCCCCCCTCCCCCAACGACTCGCCTAGATCTAACATAGGGACACGATAAACACGATTCCAAGGCAACGAACCGAGGTCAGATAAGCAAATCTGTTAGGAGTGAGCTAGGCCGTTGGTTTTGATTGTTGTTTTCTCCAGTAAGCATCAGAGTATTTTGGTACATCGTCAATAGGCAAATATCGCTGTGCGACATTAATGTTACATTTTCTTTCCGAGTTTGAAAGGGTAAAATTGGATCAGGCTATTACTATCAGATACTTTTATACTCAAAAAAGATCAATCAGAGTCCGGACCATTCAAACAATCGCCACGCACTCATCGACCAATCAGAGAACAGGATATTTTGAAATTCGGAAATCACGCCCATTCCTGTGCCTCTCGTGTCTCGCGCCAATGTCCGTTATGTGTACATTAAATTTTTTATCCATACGGTAATGTCTGTTCAGCACACGTTGAGTACGTGACAATTTTGTACGTTGTTGGTACGTTTGGGCTCTTTACGTTGACGTGTGAAAAGTCCCTACAGCACGGTCATAAATTATGTACCATAACTGAAGCTAAATCAAACAAAAACTGAATTTTTCATTGCCTCATCCTCCCACCATTATAGTTCTCTGCAACATCTTACTCTTAATCTCGAAGGTCGTGAGATTCCTGCTTCCCCTTGCATTCGTAACTTTGGGGTCACTTTCGACTATTCCATGACCATGGCGAAGCACATCACAAACTTATCTCGGTCTACTAATTGGCAGCTCAGAAATCTGAATCGCATCCGTAAGTTTCTTGATACTGACACTTGTCTTAACATCGTTCGCACACTCATATTATCCAAGCTCGACTATTGTATTTCCCTATTATTTGGCATTGACAAAAAACACATCAATCGTCTCCAGGTTCTTCAAAATAAATGTGCTCGGCTCATCCTGAAACAACCGAGTCGCTCCCATGCCTCACCGCTTTTGCGGTCTCTCCACTGGTTGCCAATAGAGGAGAGGATTCGTTACAAACTCATCATTCAGACTTTCACTTAAGATCGCCTGATTACTTATCATCTTACTTTCAGTCTCGTGCTCACAAAACAAAATACAGCCTTCGTTCGGACTCGGCCATTTCCTTTGAGGTCCCTCGTACCAAGATACGTGCTGGTGACCGTGCTTTGTCCATATCTGGCCCTCAACTTTGGAATGAGCTGCCCATTGGTATCCGTTCTGTTGCTAATTTAAACACCTTCAAAAGCATTCTGAAATCACATCTTTTCTTGTTTTTCTTTTCTTCCTAGCGCCTTGTCCACATTGTAAAAGGCGCTTTGTAAATAATTTTATTATTATTATTATTATTATTATTATTTATAAATATCGTATGATTTCTATTCTTTTATGCATGAAAAACTACCAGTATCGATATCTGGGCGGTGGGTATGAATAATTGAATATTCATAAGGCAGAGTACAAGATTTTAAAATCGAATTAAATCTCTGAAAGAAGTCTGAATTTCAGAAAATTTTACGTAGCCCAGATAAAAGAAAGTCTTAAAAACATTTTACAATTTTAAAAAGTGTGAATTTTTAAACTGTATGTCCAATACTGAGACATTTACCGGAGTGTTTATTTTGAACAAGAGCGATAAAATTGGGTCTCAAAATTTAAGCTAAAATTAATACTTACCAGTATTATATATTTTAACTGTACCGCTGAAAACAAAGATTGAACCTTTTGTGTTTATTCATCCGAAAAACATACGATTAATATTGATAAAACAGATTTGATGTAGATGATTACTCTTGTGTGTCAAATCACACTGAAATTGTCGTGAAATTTAACCGTATAATGATCAGTGCGCATGCGTAAACAACAGCTTTGAATACGTAGGATATAGTTAATAAATGCTAATAGCTCATACAAACCAGTTCCGTGGCGAAACGGTGATAACATAAGTTTCTCATGCAGGAGGTCGTGGGTTCGAATCCCGTCACAGTCGTTTTGTAAATTTCTATTTTTTTTTTGCCGTGGCGTGTTGATTTTTCTTCAATTATTCACTGTCAGGAATAAAATTCACGAATTTTTGACATAATTTATATAAAACTACTTGTCAGTCAAAAAAACCAAACCGCATGTCAGGTTCGTTAATTTTCACATAAAATGCAAGCTATTTCAGCACAGCGAGGGCCAAGCCATTCAAAGTGCAATGTCTGAGCTACATGCGCGCTGCTGGTATCAGATGACCCGTCGTGACAAAGGTGCCGGTTATCGAAATCTTGGTGCCTGGTTATCGCAATACAAATCGCAGGCAAGTTTGAAGAGCCTATATTAGGTACCTTTCATACACCACATCAGCGTATGTATTTCTCCTTGTTTTATCTTCAGTTTTTAATTCTTATAGGCAAAATATATTTTCAAAATTTCATCAATCTGAGTTTTCATATATTTGCTAGTGGAATCGACCAAACTGACGTCTTTTTATCTTCTAAAACAAGATTGATGTAGGGGTTGAAATTTGTACATGTATGTCTAAAAAGGCTCAAAATTGTTGATTTTTATAGAAAATACCATATAATGCATCATTTTTACCAATAGCAAAAATTCACTAACATTATAAATGAAAAACTCCAAATTTTCATACCCACGTTCCCAATTTGCATTTGCTGTCTCCTTGTTCAAATAATAATGGTTCAAAGTCAGCTTTATTGGCAGGTCATGTTAATAAAAAAAAAATCTCGCAACCAAAATTTTGTAATATCGATTGCGAGATCTGGAATAAACATTGGTCATTATAAGCTCATTTGCATATGACCGCAGAACACACTGGGTAAAGCTGAAATCGGTGTTTCCGTAAGCTGACCACTTGTGTTGACTACATAATCTGACCACCTATTCCAGTACTGACCTATTCTGACCACTTGTTATATACGCCTGTGTAGAGTTTGGCGTATAAAATTTCAATTTACATTGTGTGTAGAAAACAACGTATTGACATTCTTAATCACATAATCACAGGGCTGCAACGATTAAGAGCTAATAAGTCAAAATATATACGGCGGCGTATAGTTTGGCGTATAATATTTCTACATTGTGTGTGAAATTGCCACGTGAATCATGCAAAGAAATTAAAAAATTATACAATTTCCTTGGAGTCGTCATATTTATGTACAACTGTTGTTGCTTTATTTATTGTGTTCAGAAATTAATTAAACGGCCTTGAAAATTATTAAGACCAAAAAAAATTAACGTACTTTTATACATATTTTTGAAACCACAAAAAATGGTAAATTAGTAAATAAAAGCTTATATTTATTATCAATCCATTGTATATGTTTTAAAGTTTATTAACGTACACACAATCTAAATTAAAATTTTATACGCAGGCGTATATACCGGCGTATATAACAAGTGGTCAGCACAAGTGGTCAGGTTCCGGAAACACCGAGCTGAAAGACAACAGTCAGAAATAAAAAATGATGGTTTATTGTAAATTCTTTCAATGATAATTCATCCATATTCACATATTGTTGTTTTACTGTTCATAAATAGCACCAATAGTTCGCATAGTTTTTCTTCACAAAGCAGTTCCATTTGAGGTAGGATGTCCATTTGAATTGGCTATGGTTGAAGCTGCTGCTGCCGCACCATTAGTATTTTTAGGATGAACATTAAGAAAGATCTTCTTGTGAAGTGTCGATTCATATTTGGGCTGTGACTTGACTAGTTCACCAGTTTTCTTAGAAGTAACGGTATCAAGGCCCAGTTCATTAGCCTGTGAATGAAATGATTCTACATGTAGTAATTAAATTACGGCATTAGCAATTGTTCTTTAAAATTAAGCTTTCAAACCTCTTGTCTGAGCAATACAAAAGTACATTCTTTTAAGTGAATTTACATGCTAAATAGGATGGCAATGTTTCGGGCAATGTAATGTCAGGTGCTTTTTTACCCAAAATGTGTAATTTTACCAAAAAAGTGCCAACAACCGATAGTTTTGAATGTTCGAATTTGAATCATTGTGGTCTGTCTTGTCTTAATTTACATGACTGCATTTTGTTGAATATCTTTATATTTGCTAAGTCTTTTATGGTTAATGGCCTCTCCCTGGTAGAAATCGAGTACAATTCTAGTACAAATCGAATACAATTCTAGTACAAGATTGGAATGTGCACATTTTGAACATCATTCGAGTACACTTTAAGTACAATTCTAGCACAAATTGTTTGTTAAAAAATACAAACAATTTGTACTAGAAATGTACTCGAATGATGTTCCAAATGCGCACATTCCAATCTTGTACTAGAATTGTACTCGATTTTCTCCAGGGCTTCTAACCATCGTCTAACCACGGGGGTGTGTGGGGGTGGTAGTGATTGCAACCTTCTTTATTTTCCAAAAAACCGATGAAATTCCGTTATTTAGAAAAAAAAAGATTTTGGTAGCCATTTTGGCCAAAATTCAGATTTCTCGACCTGAATGATCTTTATGACGTCATAATTACGTAACGCGCTTGGCCGATTTTTGTGATCTTGGTATCGTTTGATAGGGGAGGACCATACCTATCTATTGATAACAAAACTAAGTTTTAAGGGGTTCCGTTCCACACATTTAGGGGGGTAACAACCCCCGTGTTACAAAAAAGGCTTGGTTAGACGAGGATTAGAGAAATTGACTTGCTCGTCATGATCTTGCTTTGAAGAATTTGCTCGTGTAGTGATATTTATTCCCATGATGATACATCGCATGCCCAAACTTAAAATTTTAGAAAAAATCGACAAGAAAAGACAAAAGATTCCTTTTTAAATTTGCCCTTTACGGACCAGTGCCTATACTTCATTTTGCCAAATCTACGGTATTAAAATTTGATGTTGTCATTATTATACTTTTACTTACTAAATGTTATCAGAGTGAGATATAGCCTACAATCTTGCCAAGTTGATTTCCTAAAGTATAATATCTTCGTGATAGGATCCGAGATCTCATACACGGTTGCTCATATAGTTGGAATAAAAATATTTTACCACTTTTATATGTAAAGGTCAATTTATGATGAACATATCTGAAAACTTATGTTGCTTTTGGTCAAATTTGATGGGTAATCGTATTGGGTGTGAAATGAACCCCTCAATTTACAAAAAATACGGTTGTGGTGAACGTGGAATGGTTCCCGGCGGTATATGACATCTTAAAAGGCTTTGAAGGTGTCATATACCACCAGGGACCATTCGACATTCACCACAACCCTATTTTTGTACCGTGAGGGGCGTTAGAGGATCATTTTGAACTTTGTTTCCAAGCATTCTCTTGGCGCACTCAAGTGTGACAAAGACATTCAATTACCTGATTCTCATTCGACTACAGATAAACATTCGATATAACCACTTAACTTAAAAGTAAAAAAGTGATTGGGTCAAAGGCGGGGTCAAATCAAATCTGACCTAAAAATCACGTTTTTGAACCATTTTCGTTGTTGCCCCCTTACCAGTACATGAAGAAATTGATCACATTCGGAGTTCCATTGCACACCTAACAAGATTACCTATCAAAACTGACCAAAAGCAACATACGTTACCAGATATGTTCATCATAAATTGATCTTTACATGATAAAAAAGGTAAAAATATTGTTATTCCAACTGTATGAGCAACCGTGTATGTTAACAATGAATTACGCCTACAACTATGTTTACAAGATTGGAATATTATGGATAAGTCTTACCCGTGTCATAATAGACACTAAGTCTTCCTTTTGTCTGCAATCATTCATACAATCATTCAGTTTTAGTAGATATTGTGATCCTGTTTCATCAAAGTATGCAGCTTTCCCTTCCTCTATGACGTTGCCATCATCATCCTTAATAGTACCTTAAAAACAAATGGTTTACAATGAAGTATCAAGCACCGAAATCAGTTTAATATATAAATGTTCTGTACTAGTGATTATTTTGCCAAATATTTTTGTTAGTGCCTGAAAACACATCAAGACTTGTGAAAAAAACCAAAATTCTTGATATTTCTTAAGTGAAAGTGTATACAAATCAATAATATATGCCGGTGTATTTTGGGATGTAGATTTTAATGAAATGTATGAAAAACTTGAACTTACCCTTGCATGAATAAAATGCACACTATCAAGACAATCTCTTCTCATTTAATTCAGTAAATTATACCCATTTATGGATGGAATATCAAATATATATTTTAGATATCATGGTAAATTGTTTTTCACCTTTGATGCAATCTAACATTTCTAACCAAAACATGAAATCTTTTTTGCTTCAGGAGAAAGCATTTGCTAGGAATGTTCTTATTTTTAATTTTTAAGTGCTCTCATAGACTCAAGTCAGTGCCTTGCCACGAATGCTGAAAGCTTTGTTGCTGGTATTAGTTCAATGGAAAATATATCTCAGTATCTGTCAGTCCATATTGCCAAGAAGAATAAAGAACTTAATTCATAAATTTTAGAGACTTTGTTTGGTCAGGCAAAAGCCATTAAAATATTGCAAAGCAGCATTCACTGAAGGTGCACTGTTATACTGTTGGGCAATTTTTTAGCGTTGGTTAAACTATGAACAACCCAATTGTTGGGTAAATAATATTAACCAACTGTTGATGAAATTTTACCCAATATTTGGGTAATTAGCTAAAACTTTTACCCAACAGTTAGGTAATTAGCCAACAGTGTACCCAACGTTGGTAATTATTTACCCAGAAGTTGGGTTGTTCATAGTTGAACCAACGTTGGGTAAATTATTTGCCCAACGTTCTAACAGTGTATTTAACAAACTGTCATTTAAGAAGGAGACTTGTGTTTGGTTCTAAATAAATGTACTTGTTGTCCTCTATCATATAATTTCATACTGCACAATGCAAATGTGCATTATATTCTCAAATAATGTGCAGTTAATCTACTATTTCCATGGTTGTATGTAAATATGTTCTCATAAAACACTATAGGGATAATCATGATAATGCGGAGTTGAAAAGTAGTTCCAGTTAATGTCAATGTTGTTACTGCTGAAGTATATGTTTAAAGTGTAAACCAATAAGGGCAAGAAAATAAAATTTGTGCGATGGTATATATAGCCTTTTTAATAAGTCACACTATAAATTCATACGTAAAAAAGAAATGTTGTCGATTTATATTTTTGAATTATCGTGTTCCATTTATATAATAATGAACAAGAATACAAATTGAGTGCACCTAATCCTTTAAAACACTATACAATCTAAATTGCTTTATGAATCTTAAAGACCTTCAGTCACTTTTCCAGAAAACAGTTCATTACGTTAGGCAATTGTCTACATTTGGCCGGACAAAGGTAGAAAATTGTCCACTGGAATAGACTTTTCAGTTTATAAGATTTTATTAAATCAATTTAGATTTTACTATGTTTTAAGTATGAAAGCAAGTATGCAAAAACCGGAGCAAAAACTCACTATGTGCCGAGGCAAAACTGACCAAGAAGTCGGCATTTTCTGCGGTATTTGGTGTAGCATCTGCGCCCCCTTTTCCTGCTTCATCAACAAATTGAATTGAACGTTCCGTTCCACCTACAAATAAATGCATGAAAAGAATACACATAATGTTGGAAATCATGATGGAGTACTAGATTAATGTAATCAGTGCCTTGTAATTTCATTAAATGAGGAACTGGAACATGGAGGATCCTGATCAAGGTACAGCAGAGATCATGAGTTTAGGGTCAGGTGCGAGTAAAAGAACAAGAGGCGGAGGTTTAGAGTTTAGCTAGCCGTAGGAATTTGTGAAAAACGTAACAATTTCGTCTTTATGATGAAGTCCATTGAACGCGCTTTTGGCTTTTGAAAGATATTAAGGATCATTTTGTGTTGTCATGATGCTGAAAATTTCGGAAGCTCAATGTTCCACCTTCTGCAGCTATGAAGCTGATAATTTCGGGCGTTAGATCAACGTTCATCACTGCCATAAACTCCATGGTTGGTTTTAGACGTCCATCTTTGTGTTATATTCTATGTCATGCCTGCTCTATGTTGGGTTTTAGGACGTAAGGTCAAAGTTCATCATCATTGTGTTATACTCTAAGCTGGATTTTGGGACGTTAGGTTCCATTAAACCACAATAATTGACTTTATATTGGGGTCTAATATACATAGCTACATACCTCCTCTGCAACATGTATGAAAAATAATTTTTGGTTTTCCCAATAGCTGTGGACAGTTTGACCCAGATAGTCGGCTTTTAAGGTGATCTAGCCTCAAGTAGGAATTATCTTGAAGGATCAATCCATCATTAATGCCGTCTTGTTCTCCGTGACCCAATAAAACACAGATAAGTGCATCACCTAGGTTACCAGAGAGAATGGCATCCATTTCGGAGTTTACATTCTGCAAAGGAAAAATCAAAAAAGTATCGCGTCGTATTTGTTGAAAGCCCTGGGACACTGAAAGGTGTATATCATAATCTTAAAAGATCCCTAAAATTGACCATATCTAAGAGTGTGTAGCATTTATAAAAAGCTAAGCCGCGGAGTAAACCCAATGAGATGACACTAACAGAGGGTAACTTATGCAGCATTTATTGACTGAACGTATGTATACCACTCTTCGAAACGGAATCAAATTGCGGTACATGTCTCAGAGCAAGTCTCAATAAATATGCTGCTGCAACGTGGCAATAACTTGTTCGTGAAATAAAATACTCACGCTATGTCATACCTCAAGTCAATATTTAGGTATTATCGGGACTCTCGAATCAGTAATCAGTAAATACAATAACTTTAACATTATAGATTTGCCCTTTATGCGACAAAAATGACGGCGAGCACATGAAATTGTCCCCTTTGAAATTCTTTCTTGAAAACAGGCTTTTTTTTATCATAGATCGATCGCCTTCAAACTTTTTAGGGACTTAAAGATATACTTGATAAAAATTGGTCAGTATGTTCAAGTTGTAGATTTCAGCGGCGGGGTATTTCAATGGACATGATGGATGACCCTGTCCAAATTACCGTCATTTTTCTAACTGCATATCCCAGATAGCAAAATTAGTTGGCCCAATGTCGGACGTTGGTCAACATTGGTCCAACATTGGGTCAACTAACTTTGCTATCTTGGATGCTTCTCTGATCATATAAGAATATAATTAAGCTTACCACCAAGTTAGAAGCTTTAACTATTTTAGGCTGAGTCTGTGGACCAAGAATTTTTTTGATGATATCCGTCGACAGTAGAATATCAACGTTGACGTGTTCTCTGTCATAGTTCACTATTATAACACCAATTCCACGGTGTATTTCATACTGTTAAACAAAGTCAGGATACAGAAATTATATATAATACTGTGAGCCTGGTAACAGACTAATTTCTCGGTATTCACCATAGATTTAAAGGGGAGATACCAGCCATGGAGCTCAAATTGGGGGGTATTCGGGTCTACTCGGTTCCCGGCAAAATCAACTCCGGGTGCCGATACTTGGTTACGCGTAGAGACAACCTGCGCAAATAATATTTTACGTGAATGATACGCCAACCTGCATGCAAAACGTGTTTCAATTTTCGCGCATTATGACATGGTGAGATGCATCATCGGCAAGCTATCGGCAAAAACCCGAATACCCCCAATTTTATCTCCATGCCGGAATAAAAATGGCGGCGTGCCTTGTATATCCCCTGTAAATCTATGGTATTCACAAATCAAAGTTCAAAACCATCTATATATAGTTTCCTTACGAGAGCCTACAATTTGCACGGCATCATTGTAAAGTGTCGACATTATACTCCCTGCGCAATACAAAATTTAACATGCACTGACATATGTTACCGTATTTTTACGGTTGAACACTATTGTAAGTTTGGGGTTAATTGTTGCATTTAGACTAAAAGTACACTAAAAATCATTTTTAAACTAAGGAGAGTAACAAAATAAACAAATCTCCCAGTGTTGTAAATTACATTTCCCTTAATTTGATGTCAAATACGACGTACTTTATGCCTAACTTAGGGCAAATGACCCCCTATTTTTAATGACGCCCCGCGAAAAATAAGGTTCCCCAGGCCCTATCCTTCCTTACTTTTTTCTGGAAATATTTACAACTATACCTCGCATAATCAGTTGAAATCAGCATCTTTGCAATTTTTTCTAGGAAAAATCTAAATTAGAGATCATAAACCTTTTCAATTAAAATATCATTGTCATGATTATCAGGTGAAAAACTTACATGTAATGGTTCATGGAGAATTGAGATGACTTTTTAAAGGTATAGATGTCTTACCCCAGGGTCGTCAGTTACGTCTTGACCTGCTGCCTGAAAAGTATTTGCGTCCTTTGTAACTTTTCGCCCTGCCTCTAGGCATCCTCCATCTTTCAGTGAATAAATATAATGCAAGCATGAAATCAAGACTAGTATCAGTAAAACTATTATAGGCCTACTTTACGACTGAATGAAATAAAGTTCTGCAATTATACGTCGTCGCAAGTAACATTATTCTAAAACGGCTTGCCATGATTTTTTAGTCGAAGACTGCAATGAAGTATTTTACACCTGATGTTGTAATGTTCTTGCCTTAAAATGATAAAAATGCAGACTAAACCACGCAACTGGGCGTCATAATCAACCCTTTCACGAAAGAGCGCTAATTTCATACTACAAAATAACATTGAGCGTATGTACCACTTATGAATGGCAATAATCGGTAACAGTGTTACGGCACCACGACTGAAACTACAAATTGATAATGTCGCAGGCCCGGGTCGCAGGTTGCGCTATCAATATACCAAATAAAATAAAATTAATGAAACAAATGCATGAAATATCATTTGATGTACAATACTCACCGTCATTTTCGATTGCAATAGCAGTATACTGTATATTTCCTCTATTGTTTTCAGTCTTCTTCAACTGTTTTCGCAGTGTGATTACATATATGCCAAATAAAACATTGAGGGTGACACTTATACCGACAAGAGTAACTAATACTATATGCGTCCAGCTGACAGCAGACCCAAATGAGTACTTTGGGGGCGAGGATGTCGACGGTAAAAAACTAAATGTAGACGGTTCTTCTGTACCGTTTGGTGATACTGTAACTAAAAATGGAAAACTTCAAGTGATAACACTACATAATGGCACAAAATTGATTTACAGTGGAATATAAAGAAAATTCACAAGATGAGCAAAACATTAGCTCACAAATTGTTATTATGACATTGACAATCATGCAGAGACTTGGTGCGCCAAAGAGGCAATTAAGAAAGCAAGCCGCGGGGATTTTATTTGGATTCGGGATTACAACCTTGCGGCTTGATAGCATGTCTTATGTTATGACCACATAAACATAACCACATTATTAGATTAAAAGGACTAGCCTAGATTCCACTTAGAATTAAAAAATCTTATAGAAATGCTCTAAATAAAGCTTAAAAGTGTAGCAAAATCCCAAAAAAGTACAAAAACTTCCACAGAAATGGTTCAAATTGACAGAATTAATTTGCAATATATCATTTTGTGATGGTGGTGTGACTATCCAATGTTTTCTAAATCCTAAATTTGTACCTCTGATGGATTTGTCAGATAAAAGATTAAACAAATTCCTGGAGATAATATCATACATATTGAAAGATAAAAAATATCATCAAAAATAATTTGTTTACCTATCACAAATGTAGAAACAAGATATGTTTATGATTTGAACCTAGAAACACTTTTCTACACCTTTTTTTCCGGCAAAAATTAAAAATCAAAGTTGGTAAAGAGTTGCAATTTTCTCCAATATTCCTTAAAAACATGGAAAACTACCGGTATGTTATTTTACTATAAACATGATATCGACAAACATGTTCTTTTGATTCACGTAAAAAATATGTACGTAAAAGAACCCTTTAAATAACAAACGACCGACCAATTGACCAACCGGGCATTGCAAGCAATCACCGATGACATACCGGTGTTTTGGCCTTGCAGCGTTCTTTTTTTTTTTTTTGTGGGGGGGGGGGAAGGAAAAATATTTTTTTTTGTCAGAGTGACTCTATATCATTGTGTAGTCTTTGTACAGGGCGTCATAAAACAAGCAAACCAGTACGGTAAGATAACGAAACCAATTTCTTACTGTTAAAAGCACCAATCTTCACACTAGTAGGATCCGGGGAGACACATCTTTGGTAATAATGCTCGTACACCATGTGCGATTCTGTACATAAACACGTCCCTTTCTGATCTGGCCTGCATTCTGCTAGTGTCTGAATAATCATATGAAAATATCGAGTAAGAACTATACTTTATGTACAATTAAATATGCCAAAAATGTCTTGAAATAGTGATAAGCAATCATGGTTTTATCAAACTGCCACATGTTATGGAGGTCCCTTAGCCCTCGCCATCATACAGGGGAGGTGTGATTGAAAAAGAAAGCCTGGTGGGTAGACACTTCCCAAGTCTCAAAATGTGATTGCATTATGGCAATATGCAAATACGGTAGTTTTAACTTCAGTAACATTTTATCTTAAAGCAATATAAGATTTTGGTCAAAAAATGTTTTATAGTAAAAACAGCATTAAAATTTAATGTGTGAAGGAGTATTTAAAAGCGTTTTCAAGTGTATTTTTTCAAAATCTCTTCGGGATCCCGAATTTAATTCAACAAATGGCCATAACCGAAAAAGTAAGCATATCTAAGCCAAATTATTTGGTACCATTAATATCTACCCAGAACAAACCAAATAAGTTTTAAAAAAAGTCATGGGTGACAGGGGGCGTTTCATTTTTAACACTTTATAGTATTGCTTGAATTTTTTTCAACAGCATAATACCGAGCAAGATATGTAGCCTGCAACAGAAAGATTATACAAATGTGTCCTATCTAGATGGGCTCTATTATTATTGAGTAACATCCCTAGAGTAGACAAGAAAATTAACCTGCTGCACGGGGCCCAGGGAGAGGGGGGGGGGGGGGGGGCAACGTTATAAACTCACGAGGGGCCAGTGGCTTGACAGCGTTCGCTTAAATCCATTTAGTCTGTGTCCTAAGAGGCTTTATAGTAATTGACTAACGATCACAATTGGTATCACTAACTCTGTCCACCTCCAAATGCACAAATCTACTAATTCTGTAATATCAATCTCTTGCTCTATAACATAATATAATCGTGTGTCTTGAAAAGCAGTATCAATCAAACGCTGAAAATTGGCAGATAATACCTCAGTTTACGGTAAAGCTAAGATGATTATTAGTATTCTCGTTTTGGGTCTGGTTGTCAAATTATTGAACATTTTTGACAAAATTGACCGAATTTTGGATATAAAGCGCTGGATATGACAATACTGTATGTTAAACCAGCTGCACGGGGCCAAAGGAGGGGGGGGGGGGGAAGGCGTGCAGCAATACTTAAGAACCGCTGACATTTTCTTTTCTTTTTCTTTTTTGTTTTGTTTTTTGATTTACACAATTTGTCAAAGAACGAAATAAAAAATAAAGAAATAGGTTTTTTTCAGCATTTTTTAAATTTTTATTTGTTTATCGTGTCAAAGTTACATACATTCTAAAATTATTTTACTCCTGTTGAGTAAAAATTTACTCAAAGGTCACAGCTCATTTTGTTGATTAAAACCCTCTCAACGTTGGGAAAACTTTGCTCAAAATTGAGTAAGATGTGCTCAACGTTGACTAATATTGACTCAACCGAGTAAGATTTTACTCAATGTTGAGTAAGATTTTACTCAACAATGAGCTGTGACCTTTTTACTCAACAAAGAGCAAAATAATTTTAAGAGTGTATAAAGAGTAGTTGGCTCCTTCCGAGCTGGCACACCACAGCAGCGAAACCTACACGAAATTTACGTACTAGATAAAGGATGAGAATCGCATCTTTCTGAAATATAATATGCCTTGTTATATTAGGGATTGTTGAGGAGTTATTGTCTCATACGACGAGAGCCCACATCTGACATACACGTCACGCCCGAACAAAGTCTATTACGAATAAAAGCCCTCAAAAATATGATAAATAATATATACAAATCCTGCAATATTTCCATCATTATTTAGGGTTTTTTATATTGTGCAGCAGTTATCTATTCAAACCTAAGTAGTATACACCGGGCTTTTGGACCCCCTTTTGTGAGGCGGAGGGAGGCGGAGGAGGGGGAGGGACAGAAATGGGCGTGGCTTCTAACTTCCGAATTTGAATTTTCCTGTTCTCTGATTGGTCAACGATCGCGCGCTAGAATTTTTATAAACGCGCTTCTGATTGGTTAATGCTGAGCATGCGCAGTAGGTTTAGTAGTTACACTGATTAAATGATTTGAATTAATAGGAGAATTTCCATTTCCGAATTTAAAAAGGCTTCCCAGTTCCGAATTTTCAAGAAACACGCGTGGCGTCTATTTTCAGAATTTCAAAATATCGCGAGCTCCGATTGTTGAATGATTATGGGGTAGAATTTAAAAATACTAGCATCTGATTGGTCCATGTTAAGCAATCATATTAGGTTTATGAGCTTTCTACCTGGGAAAAGCAGAAATTGATGCCTTTGGATGAAAAACAGACCGATTTTGATGAGGTTTAATGAGGTTTTTAGTAGTTTGATGGACGGATTTTAACATTTATGGATTTGAAGGACCAGCTCAATTAAAGGATGAGCGGAATTGATGGATTTAACAGGGTTTTGTGTGGTTGCTATGGAAACTCTATGGTTGCTATGATAACCAAGAAATATTTTTGGTATAAGTTTGATTTCACGAATTCCGCAGTTCCGCAGGTTTAAACCGCCGAATATCAGCCGAATAAACCTGCGGAAATGCGGGTTTCATGGATTTGATGATTTTACTTAGTTGTATTAATCCTGAGAAACTTCAATATTCGAAATTCACCAGATTCGCTAATGACGCTGATAGGTTTTACAAAGTATACTAGGCCTATACTAATCGTCACACTCTAAAAAAGAGAGTATTAAAAAGTAAAAGTATTATTGCCAATAAAATATAAATCCAATGGTTTCAACACAGCAATACCATACATACATTTCTGTTTAATTTCACGAATTCCGCATTTCCGCAGGTTTATCCGGCGGATATTCGGCGATTTA
>JXSR01S013551.1:3719-14442 GCA_000969725.1 Ophiothrix spiculata
AAAGGCCGGCAATATGAGTATCATTCCCAGTAGCGGTAGATAATAAAGGCCGGCAATATGAGTATCATTCCCAGTAGCGGTAGATAATAAAGGCCAGCAATATATACTTGTGAATTGTAGGCTTTCCTGTTTTAGCACTTTCATAGTAACTTAAACATTGCATTATTTTGAAAAACATTGGATTTTTGTTGCTGTTTCTGTTTTCTTTTATTCGGTTTGATCAACCAGGCACCTTAAATCTGTCTGTGTAATGGGTGTGTCCCAACTTGTTCATGGTTAATGGCAGCTACACTTAGTTAATTTTTTAAGTTGTATTGTATTATACAATTTGTATTATTAGTATTAATAATGAGGTTTCAAAAAATGCTGATGTCTGCCACTAAATGGTATGTTATTCCAATGATAGAATTAAAGTTAAAGATATGTAGAAAAAGAGATATGGGTAATTTAAAAAGTTTGGTTGCTGCAGCCAAGCAGATCTGAAAATAAGAATATTAAGCCATCAGTTAATATTACATATTATATCACTCATTTATAAATTCAAGGCATTTCATTGATTTATTACCGTTTGATAATTTTAACCCTCACCCCTCCGTCTGATGGTAAAAACTATCACTGTGCTGCACTGAAATAGGCATGCACCAAGTTTCGGACTCCCCATTGTTTTTCTAAGGTCAACTCAACCACTTTTGGATGATACTTAAAGTTATCAATATTTTAAGGTTAAAGAATTTATAAATGAGTGATATAAAACAAATTTAAACTACCTTAAATTTGTGTGATGGTATAAATATCGTCACTCAGTGAAAGATGTATTGTTCCATTTCACAAGCCAGTATACTCTTTCACTTCGTGATGATATTTCTACCATCACACTCATAGTCAGTATTTGTATACTTGTATATGTTGGATAAAATGTTTACAAATGGGTGTATAATGCAACATTTTAATTATTCTCGTTAGACTGTGTCATTTCTAGGAATCAATTTCACTTCAGTTGTATTGGTGGCTATTGTCTTAATTACTCGTTAAGTTCATGAATATTTCATCGATGTTTCAGCATTGCTCATTAATTAACTGAGATTTAACAACAGTGGCAGTGATATTGATGGGAGTATTTCGGGTGACATTATTGATGTTTTATAGTGAATCAATTGAATTTCATTTGATGTATTTACACACGGAAGCTGAAATCCAGTGACTGACCTATAGGTTTTCATAGTACGCACCAAAGACAAATTTATGTGGTGAAAGCCAATACATGAGGATGGTTGAAAGAGATGAATTGATACTGAGCATACAACTCAAGAGATTGTCTTTCAGTACTTAGACCTAATGGGTTTCACCTAGGACATTCTTGGTATACAGGTAGTATTGATTTCATATGAAATAGCCCTACAGAAGTCTAAACGTTGACTTTGAGTTAACATGGAGGAATAATTGACAATGGAATATTGTGGAATGTTAGCGGAGTGATGGAATTGATGTGAGTAAAATATCTTGACTTGTACAGAATATTTTGAATCATGACTTGTCCATACTATTTTGAATCTTTGATCTCTAAAGGATATTGATGGCAATGTTTGTGATGGAAAATAGACTTCAATTTTAATATTTCCCCAAAGTTTGAAGTCATTTGGTTTCAGGTAAACCAAAACATTCACACATGCCACTTAAATATTGCAAATATATTATTGGTGAATTAAAATGAACTTTTTAAAAACTTTTAGACTCATTTTGTTAAGAGGGTATCATTTGTGTACTAGTTAAATTTAAATTGGTGAACATTTTGATCAATTTACAAAAATGATGAATTTTGACATGCAGGTATTCATTACCCTGAAATCTGGGACTGCTAACATATTTAAGATTTATGAGAAATATTAAAATGCAACGCTCGCACTTGTTAATAAGATTTGAAATTAATCATATGCTGCTGTGCATGATTGAACATCATTAATATAAAATGCATGTGATATTAGAGTCATGTAAGGCCTAAGTGTATGACTAAGCTTAGAAAAAGCGAGATTTACCAGTATTGCAACTAACTGTAATTAATGTGAGTGGCAGTCAGCTGAGAGATTTGGGGTACTTTAAACAGGGTTATTTTTGCGAAGGATTAATTTTCACAAATTTTGTGAATCATCATTTAACCACGAATATAACACCTGGCGAATATGTTCATTTTGTGTGTAGGTCAATGTAATAAAGTTTAAAAATGCTAATTTTAACACGCTCGGAAATGTCATGATTGTCGCGTTTCGTGAAAAATTCTGCTCCAAAAAAATTTCCCTGTTTACAGTATGTGTAAATGGTTCACATGCACTACTTCCTTTCTGAATTCATCACATGAATTCAGTGTGCTCATTTAGGCTTCTATATATATCCAAGAGTGCTTAAGATATAGAGTGATTGCTATTTGCAGATTAAGACACTTTTAAGCAGGCGTTGAAAGGATGGATATCGTCAAATGGGATGGAGAGTAGGTGCTTTTCATGGTTGTTATAATTGTTTGTATGCTTGACCTAAATTATTGCAATAAATTGTGTGTAATTACTACATCTGCGAAGCATCCCATTGATACAGAGACCAAGGTAGAGTGTGTCATCATTTTATTCATTGAAGAAACACAAAGTCTTGTGTAGAAGCTGTGTCATCAGCCCAGTCATAGATTGGATATGTGATACAGCTTCTCATCATCAACTGGCAAGATGATCTTCAAAGTAGCAATGGTTATCATCTTGGAGGATAATTAGTTGTGATCTACTGTGTCTGGTTTGTGGTTTGCTACAACATGGTTTTGAATTACCTCTGTTGTTGTGAAGATTTAAAATATTGATTTTGCTTTGATTATTTGACATTGCTAACATTTTGTTGTGCAGCATCACTCGGCATACTGATTACTTATATTGTATGCCGTTTTGGACGTGGTGAAATAAATGTTTGAAGACTCATACTATACTCTGTCCGGAACCAGACCGGCATCTTTATTTAACCATCAATACAGATGCTATGTATCGTGTACATCTGAAACAAACATAGAAATTGAAATAATAGTTAATTGTTGAAATTCAAATTTTTTTCCGATAATGCTAAGCACTTTTTGGTCACAAGTATTTGTTGTATTAAAAATTGCTGACAAATATTTCTTTTCTCACCAATTTTAAGTGATTACACTTTCAATTTAAAGACTAAAGTTTTAGATTTAATACATATGTTATTATTACAACAATTAATATCAACTAATTAACGAGTAACCTGTTCTTAATGTGTAAACGAGTGCTTCCACATGTTTAACAGCAAAACTTGTTGTGATTTGTGTAGCACACATACAAAATGGCCCCACTTGACACCAATGGATTGGTCATCACTTTGTGTAAAATGTGATATACATTTGCTTTTAGTGTGCTGATCTAGTTAGGTGTCTCTCCTGATTCCTTTATGATGAAGTACCACATTAACCTGTCGTTGCATTTGTCTCGTTACAGCATGGAGTACTCCGTTTGCCAGGTGCATGCATCGGTGATGCTATATGATAACGACAGAAAACAATGGCTTCCATCAGGCGGCACACACGGCTTGGCCAGGGTACACATCTACAAACACCAAAGTGACAACAACTATAGAATTGTAGGGAGACTATTGTCAGACCAATCAGTAAGTACTTTATCATGTATACATGTGTAGTCTCCGTTCAAGATTTCGACTATTAACTTGGAGTGGACCTATACAGGGTGTGCCAATAAAAACGCAAGATTTGAAAACAAAAATATTTAAAATATAAGCAGGCAATTTTTCTCATTTAATCACCAATAATATTAAAATATAGCTTCTCCCCTTCATTATGACCTTCGTTTCATCCAATTCGGATATTCCTGTCCGGAGATACAACATTTTAAAAATGGAGCACAGATTTAAATCTGGTCCGATTTGTGGTCATCGGATGAAGTATGTTAACCCAGGATGATATGCATTCAAGACATTCAAACCTGTTAAACTAATTTTACAATTACTTGTGTCTCAACGATATTATTGGTCAATTATTTTTATTGAAAACAAAACAGATGATCGATTTGAAGAAAGATTTATACTAGGCAATTTTTAGTTTTAGCAGTCTCCGCTTTCCTGGTTTTAGTTGTGGATCTTCAGTCTGTGTCAGCTCTAAAATAAATCAAAAAAATTAAGGGCTTTTGTAATTAACATAAAAAATGAATAGATAAAAAGCGAGAATCGGAGGCAGTAGCTGCAATTGTTATTTTGGGGAAAAGTTACATTGTGTATCAAGATAAATTTTACAATCAAGCTCAAGGTCCACATCATGGCAGATATTTAGAAACGAACTTATATTCCGGTTTGGGGAAACTTTGAACATGAAATTTGGAAGAGAAGACAACTGAAATTGTTATGTCTGGTAATTAAAGTTATTCTGATATCTTTTTTTTTTTTGGTTGATTGGATACTTTCAATGAGCTTTAGATATAACACTAAACAAAAATGCAAGTAAGCAATAGAAGTTTTCATCTGGAGATAAAATAACTTGCGATTTAATGTTTTGATTGCCACTTACGTTTGGATGTTGATCATGGAATTGAAATCAAGAAATCGGACCAACCCAATTTTAAAGGGCTTCACAAAATTTGTAATAACTTCAAAATTAAACGCTCAAATTTTACGAAACAAAACGCTGATTGAAGCTGAGATTATGTACAATAACATGTGATAATTGTTTTTATTACATAAAGCCTAATTCTCTCAGGAAAAATTCACGAAAAAATCTTGCGTTTTTATTGGCACACCCTGTAGTACATATGAGGGGTGCTTTGGCAAAATGAGAGGAAAGTTGCAAATTTCAAAATTGAGTTTATGGCATATTTTAATTCCCTATAATCTCAGCTTTTGATGATACATAATATGTCACAATTTCTTTATCCCTTCTTCATTTAGAGATCAAATTCCAAAGCAGTCCACTGAATATATTGCATTAAAAGTTAGCTGCAAATCAATTTCAAAGATACTAATACTGCAGTGTATAATAGCAACATGCAATCAATTAACCGTGAATAATTGCACTTCCCGGTAAAGTTGACCTTCAAAACTTTACGTATAGGTACACACTTATGCATGAAGGTGTTTTATGCCACAAAACGAAATTTGACTTTTCACCTAGGTGAAAAGAAACTTGTGGAATCCCTGACTTGCGGGAAAATTAAACAGCACAAGTTGTGCAGCTTTTGCATTCTATTTTTAAACAGAATTGTGTGTGATTTCGCAAACTGTGCTGGTCAGTAGCTGCTCCAAGATGTTCACTTCTGACTATAATCCAACTTTGAAGTACAAACATAGATTTACAGGGGAGATACCCGGCCCATGTAATGGCGTCATCAGCTATGGAGCTCAAAGTGGGGGTATTCGGGCCCACTCATTTCCCGACAAGATCAACTCGGAGTACCAAGATTTGGTTGCGTGTAGAGACAAACCACTCAAATAATACTGTACGCAAATGATATGTCAACCTGCACGAAAAGCGTGTGTGCATGTTTACATTATCTGTGCATTAGGACAAGATGCGATGAATCATCGGAAAAACCCAAATACCCCCAATTTTGTCTCCATGCTGGAATGAAAATGACAGCAAGTCAGGTATCTTCCCTGAAAATCTATGAGTACAAACCAAACTACACAGTAAATAACACAGTAGTTGCTTGTAAATGTTATGTCTGAAACAGGGATGTTTATGTGTAGTTTATATACTTGAACTTCAAGGTTTGGTTGACCAACATGGGGTGGAGTTTGGAAGTAAACATCTGTTTCCATTGAAAAGGTGTCAAAATCATCCAAATTTGCTGCAAATGGAACTAACTGTATGCTGTATTCCACTGATTATAAAATTTGGAATGGAATAGAAGCAGCATTTTCTGAAATCTGAGCTATAGTTTTCCCTGTATGCATTAGAATGCAATGGATCACCAATAAAGGAAATGGGTTCAGGTATAAAATGAAAAACATACTTCCTCTAAGTTCTATGTCAGTTCGAACCTTGCGTCTTGAAATTGAGTTCCATTTATTTTTCATGGCAGAGATTTAAAACCATAAATAATTTTCCCACTATTCAACGTTCCAATTGTGTGCATTGCTTTTTTCAAAAATTGTGAAAACAAAAATAAAATAAACTTATTCCGCATTGCAATTTTCAGACTTGCTACAGGAAACGGACTTGTTTCTTTTTTTTTGGCCTTATACCTCTCATTTGCTACTGTTATGATGAACTTTAATTATTGAAATTACTCACAAATTTTGATTGAAGCCAGTGAGCAATTCAATGGTAATATATAATGATTAACTTCTTGTCATACTCATTTCATGGTATAGAATAAGGAATACTTATTTGAGTGATGGGAGAAATATCTAAAGCAATACTACAATATTTTCATCAAAAATGGTTTATATTAAAATGGAATGTGACTATCTAAAAGCATTTTCAAATATATTTTGTCAAAAAAATTGTTTTGCCACCGAAAACTGGATAAAAAGCATGTGCATGCTTTCCTATACAAATACATGTTAAATTAAATTTGGGATCCTGAATTTGATTCAACAAATGGCCATAACAGGAAAAAAAAAAAGCATATTTAAGCCAAACCATTTTGAGAGTATTATTATCTACCCAAAACAAACCCATTAAGCTAAAAAAATCAAAAGTGATGGGTGATAGGGGGCGCTTCATTTTTAACACTTTATAGTATTGCTTTAATAAGGTACAAACAAAAAATATTTCTTTCAATGCACAAATAAGAAACATTGTTTGATATATATGACTTGCAAAAATAGATTCCATTTAAACAAAATTGTGAAAAAGTACATTTTAGGGAAATATGTAGTTAAACATCACAAAAATACCTAAAAAATAGACAAATCCGACCGCGCATGTTGATTTATCTCAACCATGTGTGGCGCTGTTGCGTCCGCCATTGAGGGGGACCATCGGGGGCCACTTTTGTATACCTTATACGTTGTATATGCGGATCGGTATTAATTTTCATGGCTTTTCTTGGAGTTTTCGGTTGTATTTTTCAAAAATATATATAGGATAGTAAATTCACTTGTATTAAAAAGGAAAGCTTTAACGAAAAATAAATGTTCAATGTTGTGATATTCGTGGAAAGAACTTGAACTTACTAAAAGCCAATGATGATAGCGAAAGTTGCGCAAATTCAAGTTGTCACTTATAAAGCTGAAGCCGTCAGATTTTTGATATTCTTTTTTGCACCTTCTTGAAAAAATGGGATCTGCTTACTTTGAAAATGTTATTAAAAAGACAAGATAATGTTTCTAGCTAAAAAAAAAACTCAGTTAATATAGACAGATGATTCGAAAACAGGAAAACACTAACGTATCCGTATGACTAGGCCTACTACCATAATAATTGTTTTCGATTTTATTATTTTCAAAAGATTGAAAAGAAAAACATGCTTTAAGCCTAGAGGTACGTGAGGCTGAAACTAGCCAAACACATTTTTGCGAGACAGTACGTCTATAATAGGCCTACATTGTTCAGTAGTAATATTATGGATAAGTTTCCAAAATCATGTTTGATGCTATATATAAGTGTGCCGTTTACTGGGGTGCTTACATAGTGCACTAGTGGGCCTCAAAAATTTATTGTTCACGGGATCCCAATCATTAAACTAGGCCGGCTATAGTCACTGGTTCGCGTTTAGTATTATACCATCTTCATATCGGATATTAGTTTCAGTTATGGTAACGAAACAAAAACGTATCAAAAAACAGTTCAACATGTCCGATTATGCACGCGCGTGAATATCCAACAAAACTAGTAACAAACACGTATTTTAGCAACCACATAATTCAGCAGTAATTTCATTTAGTAAAAAGAGAAGTTCGATTTTAAGATGGACATAGAATATATGTCCCGGGATAGGCCTAAAAGACTGACATCTCAATGTATTGACTATGGTGACAACTACTAAATTGGCCCCCCGTAATGGCGGCGACGCAAGAGGGCGGTCTTTCGAGAGTGCTTTGTCGGATTTGTCTATAAGTGGTGATGGAAAGAATGTGATACATTTATGTGTACACATTGCTTCTAGTCTGTTCGGTACCTCTGGTTTGGTAAAATACAGTGCAAAAATCTTATTCCAATGCATAACTGCTGATAACAGTGTGCAATGGACCAAGTAATGAGTGTTATATGTCAAGCAGGCCCGTAGCCAGGATTTTTGAAAGGGGGTGGCGGATTTTCAAAAAAGTGGACCTTTTGGAGGAAAAAATTTCTGACGAGCCAGAAAAAAAAGGTTTTCAGTAGTTTTCCAGCCATTTTGTGCAGTATTTTATTTAGGAAACAACATACATTTACATGTTTTGGTGCTTTATAGGTGTTTTTGGTGGACATTTAGGGATTTTTTTTGACTTTTAGGGGGCTTTGCCCCCCCCCCCCCTCTCTGGCTGTGGGCCTGATGTCAAGTACACCTTCACATTTTTATACATAAGCATATTTTCAGTTTTTGATCACTAAAAGGTTCAAGGAAAATTCAACAATAAAACTAGAAAGTGAAATCCAAAGAATGCAGAAAGTAAAAGCAAGTTTATACATATGTACATGGTATATAAAGTTTAGTGTGTCTTTTTATAGTATAAAGTTGAGTGTGTCAAACAAGTTTGTTTTGATTTTTTGTATGCTGTCACATACCGGAAAGTATTAGATATTATGCTGCTTTCATACTTTTGTGTAGCTTTGCAGTTTTGTCGCTTTGCAATTTTGTGGCTTCATGTTGCTTTGAAAGTTGATTTCATTTCAACTCGTAAAATCTTGTTGTGCGACAAAATTTTGCCGATATCGATTATCTCAGCGACATGTAGCTTTGCCGCTACAACAACCAGAAGAGATTTTTCACAAAGTATATGTCACACAGCGACAAAGCTACAAAACTACATGAGTATAAAAGCAGCATTCTTTTAGTATTTAATACGATATTGTATGTAATGGTTCCTCTTTTCTAAACCTTGGCTCAGTTTTCTCATTAATTGAGGAAATGATTCACATAAAAGTTCTCAAGGCATTTGCCTTTTAGAATGCCACAAGTATTTTCAAGACATGTTCACAGCTTTTTGCACTTTCTTGAGGTGTTTCTTGCTTGCACTTTTGAGTTCAAGAAATGGCGCATGTGTAATTGTCACTCAACAGTAATTGTGACATAAATACTGCACATAGATACATGTTCTGTGTCAACATGAAACAGGATTTTAATGTAGACATGTCAAAAGTTTCAACTTTGTTTCACCTTTGTTTAATGGCTATGGCTAGCTGTCCAATTAGTTTGGGCATATCTATGAACACTAAAGCATGACAGGATGCATTTTCTTAACATAAACAAGGAAATACTGTAAAGCTAATGAAATAGACCAATAATTGGTGCATGTCACTCACACAGTATCAACTGCTAGATAGATTCAGTCTTATAGTCTCTGTCCCTTTATCATAGCGAGTCAATTTAATCACTACCATTACTTTTGTTTGTGGAAGAAAATATGAAGTGAAAAGCGAGATAATTTATGCCAGTAGATACACTGCATGTGTGTGCATTGGGCTATTACATGGCATTGGTAACATACATATGTGGCTGTCCAGCCCGGATGAGCCGTAAATGCCAGAAACAGGGGGGGCAGGACATGACGTCATCAGATTTTGAAACTTCCATTCAAAAAACTTGAATTTTAATTTAAGCTCCAAAATTTCATTTTATTACCTTATTTGGCGTATAAAAATACGCAGATTCCAAAACCGTTGGGGTCGGGACTTCGACCCCAGAAAACTAAAAAGATATTGTGATTATTATAAAGAACTACTTTTCTTTTCATTTACGCATTGAAATATACGGGCGATACCACGGATGACTACGCATCAAATCTGAGTAAACAGTCCGGTAAACAGGCAATTAAAGAGATCGTCCTACCACCACTGGCCAGAAACTTCATTTTGCGCTACAGGTGAAAATACATGTCAAGATCGTGATTTGCCTAAATTAATTTTTTGACAGATTCACAGTTCTTGTGCTTACTACAAAATACCAGCAAAGTTTCATTTCAAGAAAATGATAGGAAATATTAAATAAATCTGCAAATGTTTAAGACAATCAGCAGAAAATATAGGGCTTATTGATCTTTAAGCACGTTTATCTCAGTACTTTTTACACCCTTACAAACTTTAACGGACCATAACTTGACTTCTGGAAATCGAGTGAAGTTCATTGAGGTGTCATTTTAATCCTTGTAACATGGTCAGTACAAATATTTAAAAAAGTGAAAATGATAAGAGGCTGCATTTACAACTGGTTTGGGATGGACAGTCACATATAGTGATTTTAAACTATTGGCTTGGCCCATGTCATCTGTACATATACACATAGAATGGCCAGTGTTAAAAGGGTTAAAAGTACAAGCTTAAGTTTGACGTGAATCATGAACTATTCAAATCAAGTGATATCGGGATATCTGTATGTATTATACAACTTCAACATTGTTGTTATGTCTACATGCAGATTTGAAATTTTTATCAGGTCATTATCTTGTTTGAATACATGATATTTGTACTATGTCTTCAAAATGGATTGTTTTCCTAATTTACTATAATTAAATGGTTGTTATGACTAAAATATGTTGTGATAAAGCAAAGTGCATCAGCTGTTATAGAAAGTTGCAAATATGT
>JXSR01S013552.1:21710-32914 GCA_000969725.1 Ophiothrix spiculata
GCAACCAATCCACCCCACATTTACATGATGTAACACACTAACTTCCATCACTTTGATATAACAGCTACCAATTGTGGTGCACCTGAATTAATAGGGAATTTCCATCTGACTGAATGACCCATTTTTGATTGAGGATTTTTTAATGGTGTTTAAGTCAATATAGGAAGTTGGGAACCATCATTAAAAAAAGCCAAATGGTGGACGCTTTTTTGCCACTTTGGCCCAAATACCCATTCCAAGAGCACACATATATAACGAGCATGCGAATATGGTCCGCCTCGTGACTTTCCTTGTCTTTATTAAAGCTTTTTTGAGATTTTGGCCCAAATACTTGTTCCAAGAGCATATATATGTGTCCTGTCGCGGCAAATGGATGCAGTTGTCGGCTCCTACATGTTGCTCATTGTAGTGTACCTGATAATATTGAAGTATGCATCAGATATGCTACAATGAGCAACATGTAGGACCCGACAACTGCATCCTTTTGCCGCAGTGGTACACATATTGGAAACTTTCTTGACTAATAAAGAAAAGGAAAAAAAACTGAATTTCAGTAAAAACAATCAAAATGCAGATTTTTTTCTTATAAAAGCGGGAAACTGGCATCTGTGTTAATATAATAGAATATACTTCAAATGTAACGTTTCTGAAGAAATTAGAAATTCGACCTAGGACATAATTTTTGACTGTGCTTAGCTTTGGCCCGTATCACATAATTTACTATTGACCTTAAGGTACTTTTCGATATGGCAGGTCACATATATTTTATGTTCTTAAGGTCTGAGTTTATTAAACAGTAAGTTCTGGCTGACTACAGTACCTTTCACACTGTAAACATTTGTATGTTTGTGCATTTTCAGTTTTCAATTTCGATCAGTACCATGTATCTCTTAGATCTTTTTATTGATTTTCAAGTCTTATAAAGGATTATCTACACTTCTGTTTTTAAGGTCCAAGTTTATTAATGGTCAGTTAATACAAGATAATTCTGCATTACTAGCACTTTTTACACTGCATACATTTACGTTTGTGCATTTTCAGTCTTGCGAGTTGAACATCGGTCAGTTCCCATGTATCTCTGAGATCTTTTATTGATTTTTAAGTCTTACTAAAGATTATCTGCACTTCTGTTTTAAGGTCCAAGTTTATTAATGGTCAGTTAATACATGGGTTAATACAAGATAGCTCTTGCTTACTATAAAAGCACTTTTGACGATGTACACATTTACATATGTGCATTTTCAGTGTTGTGAGTTCACTATCGGTCAGTGCCGAGTATCTCTAAGATGTTTTTATTGATTTGTGTCTTTTTTGCATCTTACATTTCATTTGTGATATAAAAAGGAAAGCCATATTGATTTACGAGACATGCATATTCAATTGGTACAAGTTCTCTATATTGTCAAAGCCCGATCTATAGTTTTTTACAAATATTTGGTGCCAACATGTCTTTGTTGTTACATTAATTTTAATGCATTTTCTTATCATAAATAGTCTTGATGATGAAACCTATCAAATGTCTGGTCATCACTTACATAAATTTGGATGTATCACAAAATTGTGCATCACTTGCACCTAGTTAAAAATATTTTCAAAATATTTCAACATTAAATTTAAAAGTCATTGACCTAGAGGTACAATGCATTTCCATATAAATAAGTTGTTCATTTTGATGCACAATCATAATACAAACACCGAGCTACAATTCTTACAGTCATTAATTACTAGGCTCATTCCAGTGGAAACTGAACCTTTTTTGATTTCAAGCAAAAAATCAGCTTTTTTATTCGACCACATAAACATGTTTTTCAGTCATACATTTGTTACTTGGTTCGTGAGAAGTATTTTTCAATCAGAAATTGTAAAGTTTGTATATCCGTGCATGAATGAGCACATGTTTTGTTTCAAAAATGTCACAAACGTTACCAAACGTTACAACACAAAACAATGCATTAAAATAAATCCTGGCTATATAATGTTCTGTAACTTTTATGAAATATTTGTAAATATGTTTCCCATAATCGGTGCAAGGCGCAATAAAAGAATCGTTGACACTTCAGAGAAATTGTACTTTGAAGTGATTAGGAGCAAAAAACCATTTCCGTGCGCGGTCACAAACGTTACCGAACGTTACATGGACTTTACTCAGGACTTTGGCAATTTATTTAATTATCAAACATATACATGTCTTGACCCCACCAGTGAGCACCATTATCAACAACAAACTCATTGATATAATGTTTATGCTAGGTTCTGTGGCCATTTAAAAGTGAAATTTTCCAATTTTTCGGTCACAAACGTTACTTTGGAATGAGCCACTAGCAATCTTATCTCGACATAGTGAGTTGTTCATTTTAACATTTACTACCAACAAAAAGACTGAGCCACAATTCGTACTATCATCAGTAACCAATACTAACCATAATTACTATCTTACAGTATATGCAAACAATGCACAATGTTAATGTCACAATAAGAGATGATGAACTTCACGAAAATACAAAGATATATGATTTGTAAGAAATAAGAAGAGAACGCAGTTATTAGGCAGATATGAAATATATTCAATTGAGAAAAAAAATTTGTTTCTTTTCTTTTTTACTTTCTTACTTTTGGCCATTCAAACACATTATTGTAAGCAAATGTGACAGAAAAAAATCAACCCATGGCAAAAAACAATTTCCTGTGCATGTTCTCCCTGGATATATTTAAATTATGCACAAAATTTGGTTAAAACCCCCAGGTTTCCCCATTCAGCAACCACCTTGAAATATTATACTCATTTAGGGTGCAATTTGTAAGTTTATATTCAAGCTACATCCAGTGTTGAATATAAAAGCCTCTCTCCTCTCATCCTCTCCTTTCCTCCTCTCCCCTCCCCCTCCCCTCCCCCTGGGTTTCCCCAATCGGCAACCACCTGGGGTCAAGGTAACGGTAAATTAGAAAAAATTGCCACAATATAATATCAGCTAATATTTTATTTTGATTGTACGCTTGATAAGTAGCGAATCGAAAATTATATAGAGTGGTTAGACTTGGAGCATTTTGAAATCAGCTTCTCTTTATTGCAGTGGAAACTCATTAAAACAAGATGGGGCAGATAAATTAATTCTTTAATATCCAAAATGGTGATGTATTAGGGTTTTGAAAAAAAACACACAAAAGAAATAATATAATGTACAGGAAAATACTTCTTTATAACGCAACTCTTCTTATATCACTGTAATGAGTTACCACTGTATATATACTGCCTCCGACCGGATAATGCCATTTTATCCTTCCTTCTCCTATATAACTCAACAACAACCAATATTAAATTCTAGAAGATAAATTATAAACTTGCAAAATAAATGATCTCATCTAGTTAATGATTAATGATAAATCAAACACATCTATACTACCAGAGAAGCTGAATTTCACACAGACATCCGGATAAAAGTCTGTCTATTAATCCCGTCTATTAATATCTTGATTTAGAAGCTGGAATTTAAAAACAGACATCCAAATACAAATCCATCAATGAAAATCTTGAATTTGAAAATTGTATCTGCATTTATTTAATTTTCTTTTTCAGCATCAGCCCGTAGAACCTTTAAAAATTGGGTTAATAATATAAATAAAGCCTGGCACTTTCAAATACAGGAATCTTTTCTGAATGCAACCATTGAAATATGTAAAATATCTACCAGCTTCTGATACTCATATAATCAGAAAATTTGAAACTAAAACTACTTAAGAATATACTGATCACATTCATCTCCAGATAAGTTGTAACAACCATTACAAATAGGAGATGATGGAGCTGTATCAATTTTTTAGTTTCAAACTCGGTCTGCTGAATATGACACAAAATCAATATCAATACCATCCGTAAGATGAGTCATAAATTGGTAAAATTTAAGCGGATTATCAATTAACACGACCACATTCAGGTTTAAACATCTTGTCTCTCGTGTGTTGAGAAAATTTACTTGGTATTACAAAAATGTCCCTCCAGATTACAGTTAGATATTAAATATATTTAGTATCATTAACTAATACGTGCATTTACCGCTATAGTTTGTTTTACCAGTGATATAGCCAGGATCCTAATTTATTATCTCTGTGCTGGGATCTGACAATTACTCCAATTAGGTAATTTTACAATTTGTTTTGTCAAATTTGACAGCATTTTGTTTTCACTTTACACAGTCGTCATCATAAAAGCGCATGAAATTCTGTGGACATTGGTCATCATTTTTATCAACAATTAATAAAAAAAAAGAAGTTTGTGTCCCATGTATTTGTTTTTTCCAACAAGACAATGAATCACACAAAAAAGGGATGCCTTGACAACAACAACTTATTTTCCTGCTATGTTCTGGAAATTTGTATATCTTCTCAGGGATTAAAGTCACTGAAGTCAAAATTTCCTGAAAATATAAAAAAAAAAATCTTCAAAAGAACATTTTCTTGTTCCTTTTTGTAAAGGTCAATATTTCCTGAAAATAAAACTTGCATTTTGTGCAGTACACAAATCATACATGCAGATATAGCACATACCAATAGGAAGTCGTATTTTGAATGATTTTTGTACAGAAAACTAAAAACATTGCTGAACAAATAACCCACACGCAAGTATGAAAAAATGAATCGCATTTTAATAGGACCATCAACAGAAAAGCATGTAGCTTATTGGTTTTTGAATGTGATTATCTTAGTTTCTTTTTTACTCCATGACAAACTTTGACGGATTGTAACTTGTGACTTGTGGATATTTGATAACAGGATAATAAGATTCATTCTTCAAAACCAGTAGATTGACTTACGTTTGACAGTTTCGTATACTCGGTCAGTATACTTCATCAGAAATGCGATGATCCAGCTTCTGACTCCCAACGACGACCTGTTGGTGGCGTCCTTCCAGGAGATGATGACGTCAAAAGAGGATCATAGATATGACTAAGATAGTGGGCCCCCTCGTCTCTGTTCATAGTGTTGGGTGCTCTCTTCCTGATCCAAATGGATTCTCGTATATGGAAGGACGCCACCAACAGGTCGTCGTCGGGAGTCAGAAGCTGGATCATCGCATTTCTGATGAAGTATACTGACCGAGTATACGAAACTGTCAAACGTAAGTCAATCTACTGGTTTTGAAGAATGAATCTTATTATCCTGTTTTACCAACAAACCTGATGAACTTATTTAAAGATATTTGATAACGTTCATCCAGGTGTCATTTTGAACCTTATGACATGGACTTGCAGATATGTAAAAAAGTGAAATTGACTAGGGGCCGACTTTACGGCTGGTTTTGGCTGGACGGTCACATATAGGTTTAGAAATAACATCTTGTAGATAAGACAATTTAATGGGTTACTTACCTATAATTCCAACAGGTATGACAGGAGATGTAGCCAGTAACACAGATATGAAAAACAAAAAGGAAGAAAGAAAATGGCATTAGAAATTGGAAATGTAAAGATTGAAAGGGGCAATATACATGAGTGCCTCCCATAACTGTACAATATGAATACAGAACAGGGGCGGATCCAGGAATTTTCAAAACAGGGGGCGCATTTTTACAGCGCCTCGATCGACACCCACTCAAATCTGGTGCTCCAAAAAAATAAGGTGTTGAAGGGTGCACAACTGTTCTATAATACCTAAAAGTCATGCATTTGCTGTCGTTCTTAACACAATTATGAATGTTCAAAGAATAAAATCATTAAAAATCGGCGAATTCTTGATGCGCTACCAAAATAAGAGGGGGCGCGCGCTGGCTGCACTCCCCTCTAAATCGGACACTGCAGAGTTTTATCCATGAATAATATCATATAGCCCCTAAGATGTTCTGACGTTACAAAAATATTTGTTTTAACCTAATACCAAAGCAACATATCTGATAAACTCAAAATAATAGAATTATAAAACTCTGTTTTTCTTTAATACGCACAACCAATCTCATGTCTACATTGATTTATTTACTTCTCATTTAAGGAAGTAGAATATATTCCTCAAATGTCAAATCTTTCAAGTCAACATATCGCTCATTTTCTGCCATGCATATCTTGTCCCAGACAGGGCTGTATACAATGACAAAGTTTCTCTGATTAGCCGTATCAGTAACAATCCATACACATGATGTCCAGAAATGACTGTATGTCCAAACAAATTCTCTCATCAACCTCAGATTGCACCTTTAAATGTCAAATCTTTCAAGTCAACATATCCCTCATTTTCTGCCATGCATGTAATGTCCCAGACAGGACTGTATACAAGGACAAAGTTTCTCTATGTGCACATGATGTCCAGAAGTGATAATTTTACTACAGAGCTGAAGTAGTGACATCATATTTTTTGATAATTAGCCCAACATGTGGTTCCAAACAAATGCTCAGTCATGTCCGTGGCAGTTCCACTGATCACACATACTGGAAACTTGAAATATGAACTACATCGTTTGAGCATAAGGTTTAAAAAACCGACAATCCGAGAAAAAGGCATCTCTAAATTCTTCAAAGTATAAGCTGTAACATCAAACCCTCATATAAAAAATGAGTAATAGGGTATTTTTTTTACAAACGGGCGATGTACTCCAGTAGCCTGGGAAATTAGGGTATGGTTTACAATAGCTTGGTGAGTGTATGAAAGTATTTTTTTCCTGAAAATGCTGTTTTCAATAATAAAAAAATAGAACAATTAGCTGATAACTTTATAAGTTTCATTTAACTCTGTTACTGATGTTAAGGGCAATTAAAAGGGCAATACATAGCCAAGAAGATGATGTTATGGAAAACATTAATGACGGCTGACTTGAAAAGGGTATGTTTTCAGACTTTATTTGAACATAATATGACAAAATATTAAATGAACGAATGATATAATTACTTGTTGATGGTCAATTTTGAAAGGCCATGTATGAGCATGGTGTCCACTTTGCAATGACAGAGACCTCCTGGGCACAGTTTACAAATCTAATTGCCAACTGCAGATCTATGTCATGAAAATGTATTTCAGAGGGTCATGGTAATGGATATTATATCCATTTAAGGATGGACAGGGTAAATTAGGAATGCATGGTAATGACAAGCTGCTATCCATTAGGCCTAAATGCTCATATCACCGTCCATAAGGATGGACAGGGTAAATTAGGAATGAATGGTAATGACAAGCTGCTATCCATTAGGCCTAAATGCTCATATCACCGTCCATAAGGATGGACAGGGTAAATTAGGAATGAATGGTAATGACATGCTGCTATCCATTAGGCCTAAATGCTCATATCACCATCCATAAGGATGGACAGGGTAAATTAGGAATGAATGGTAATGACAAGCTGCTATCCATTAGGCCTAAATGCTCATATCACCATCCATAAGGATGGACAGGGTAAATTAGGAATGAATGGTAATGACATGCTGCTATCCATTAGGCCTAATGTTCATTCTCTTGAATGATGGACAACATATGTGACCCGTCATATCGAAAGGTACCTTAAGGTCGGCAAAATTTAAATTGATTTTTTGGTCTCATCTGAAAGATTATATTTTAAGCTTTAAAATTACACCTTTCTTTTGGTTATTGGATGTTCGATTACAAAGTTACATCCAAATTGGTAGAAGGTATCAGGCTGATTCCGAAAACTAAAGTTCTGAGAAAATCAAGTTTAAAGTTTCTGTACTGGTTAAACGTGAATGAAGAAAGGATTTTTATCTCGGTTTTTTAAAACATTTGTCTTATGTTTTGGATGTTGCAACCTGATTAATATGATAGAATACACTTCAAAGGTAACGTTTCTGATGAAATTAGAAATTTGACCTTGGACGTGACTTTTGAATATGCTCAGCTTCAATGGCCTGTATCTCTTAATTTACTATGCCGGTATTAAGGTACCTTTCGATATGACGGGTCACATATTATCACCGCTTTGCAAGTAGTATTTCTATATCACCATCCAGAAATGACATTACTTAGTGAACCAAATGGCTCACTATACAGAACTTATATTGGTTTGTGCTTATTATGGCCCATTGTCATTTTACAATCTTGCAATCCTGCTAATGGTTATAGTTATGACCCCAATGGCTCCTTATACAGACCTTAGATTGTTTTTTTGCTTATTATGGCCTATGGTAGGCCTAATTTTACAACCCTCCAATCCCCCTAATGGTTATAATTATGATTCCAATGGCTCACTCTACAAAACTTATATTGGTTTTTGCATACTATGGCCTATGGTCATTTTACAATCCTCTAATCCCCCTAATGGTTATAATTATGACCCCAATGGCTCACTATACAGAACTTATATTGGTCTGTGCTTATAATGGCCTATGGTCATTTTAAAAGCCTCAATCCTGCTAATGGTTATGATACAGCTACACCAATAATGAGACATTTTACAAGGGGCCCACATCTGATATACAAGTGTACACATATAATCCATGGTATGCAACGGATAGCTTTTGAGACGGCACTCAATATTGTATCTATTCCTTTCACTGCATTCTGCATGCATTTTTTTTTTGCAGAAACAACGCTTTCTTTAACTTATAAGTTGTCAGAGGAATCAGCTGAAATCCTTCAAATTATTTTTTAGACAATTGGTTGTGATCATCCTAGTTTCGCAGATAATCACAAAATAAAGTTTCCGCAGACTACTGTGCTTAAGGCTGCGATCACATAGAAGTATAATAAGGTATACGGTATTGGCTAGACGCTATTCGATGGCTATATTTTATACAGGCACAGCAAGTTATTCATTTTTTTGAATAGTGCCCTCTTATGTGACCCGGTAGCATCAAATTCATGTTTTCGATTAAATCTATATGCGTGCACAGGTGAAATCGTGCACCGTATACCCAAATAGTATAGTTCTATGTGTATCAATTTATTACAAAATTTTGTGTTCAAACACACACAAAAAGCAATTCACATCAGAAGTGGGTTACTGTAGACACAGTGAAAAGCTTTGCAGACAAAGCAAAAATTCTGAAAGCCTGAGACATTTTGGTTCTGTAACTTTCTAGATTGAGATATCCATTTAAATCTAGGCTAGTTCCTTTAACATTGCAGACTGAAATCTAGGCTAGTTCCTTAACATTACAGATGGAAGTATCATGATAACATTTTTTCACATTTCCAGATATGAGTTCTTACTCACATATATTTGATGTATTGGAATGTGCTCTGACAGGAAAGTTGAGCTGGCTCTAAGAAGGTTGCTTGCATGAATCATTTTATTTGAATGTTTATTGAGTAAGTAATAGCATAGTGATATTTTGCCTCAAGACATTGATCATTCCTAAAACATCATCCTCGTCGTTGTCGTCATCGTTGTCATCATCATCACCACCATCACTACCATCATCACCACCACCACACCATAATAGCTACCACCATTACATCTATCTCCTATTCCAGGAATGTACTCTCCTGAGTGCATTTGTATGAATAATTTTATTCCACCATTCATTGACAAAATATCAGGATGATTCTAGGCCTCCAGACATTCATATTTGATCATCACAAACATCTGCTAGTTCACAGTTCATTATGGAG
Organism: Ophiothrix spiculata; assembly: GCA_000969725.1. Classification (NCBI taxonomy): domain Eukaryota; kingdom Metazoa; phylum Echinodermata; class Ophiuroidea; order Amphilepidida; family Ophiotrichidae; genus Ophiothrix; species Ophiothrix spiculata. The sequence continues at coordinate 31,254 of JXSR01S013552.1, forward strand.
CAAAGAAGCAAAGATTTATAAATATCTGGTGGCATCAATGAAGCAGCATAGTTTTAATCTCAAACAAGGTTTTAAAGCATCAATACAAAAAGCTATGCTTATTTCTTTGAATGATTTTACAAGTTTAACATAATCAAGAATGTGTTTCAAGATTTATCTGATCTTGTTTATCAATTTTGTCTGCATAAAAATCTATCATTTTTGTCCAATGTTTAAATATTTGCAGTTATTGTTGTTTTGTTGTTGTTTAAACCATGAAAATAGTAGCATGTGTGGGGATCCCAACATTGAAACACAGTCTTAATTTATTTATTTCATACATATCAAAATTTTGAAAAAAATAAACATATTGTAAATTATAAATCATTTTCAGTCAAGTTTGAGAAATGATCTATCCAAAAATAAAACCAAATTCTACATGGATTAATTTCATGCATGAAAAATATACCTCTTCTTTCTAGAAGAGTATTTTTTCCTTGCTTCACTGCAATAAGATCATTATGTACTATGAGATGGTACTAAACGATACGATTCATTATCAAATGTTTTCACATTTTCAATATCTCATACAAACCCCTAGGATTATGCATCACCAATATTTTTGGATTGACTTGTGAACTTCAATCTACATCATCAGAGAACATTTGGATGTATATAATAATCTTCCATGTTTTGAGGATGGGCAAACATTTGCCTCATGATGAATCAATCTTCAAGACAGGATGTTTGGGTATATGTCTAATTGATTGGGCACCTTTCATGGGATTTGATCGTTCTCTATGGCATTGTGAGAAAATATGCATTGGAATGCTTCTCTCATTCTTATGTGTATTTTGAAGATCAACAAATGTTTGTCTAATGATGAATCAACTTTCAGGAGATTTAAACATGGATGTTTTAGAATATTTATCTAATTGACTTTCATTAGTTCTGGCATCTGAGAAGTTATACATTGGATTGCTTCGTCAATGGGGAGATGGTTCTTGTTGGGCAATGTTGTCTTACAAACCGAAATCAACTACCCTCTAGAGAGTATTTTTGATGTTGATGTCTAGTTGATGTAGACTTAGTCCATAATCGCATCAAACAATGCATGTTTCCCGTAATAGTTTACAAGTCTTTGAGTCAATTTATAGTCGGCCTCAAAACAAAATTTTCGCTACCAAACATTTTGTTGTGACTTCAAACTATGGGCGGCCATAGGTGTCAAAAAAAGGTGTCAACAAGAAAAGGTGTCTACAAAATTAATAAGGGTGTCTAAAATACCCAAAAGGGTGTCTAAACCAAAAATTGATTATGTAACCCAAAACGGCGTTTGAAATCAAGAAAGGTCTAAATCCAGCAACACCTATGGCCACTCATAGTTTGACGTTACAACAAAATGTTTGGTAGCAAAAATTTTGTTTGGAGGCCGACTATAAATTGCCCCTTAGAATTGTTCATTATCTACCACCTCTGGATCTGAATGTTCTTCAGATATTTCAAGAACATGATTGTTAATCAATGGTGTGACTTTGATCCTTGGGATTATATCTCAGCAATTCAAACCAAACTAGAATGTTTCTAAGTCCTATCCCTTCATAATTTTGTGAGTATGTGAATTGTTTATTTTCCAAGACATGTTTCCCTATGGACATTTCCTACATGTTCTTCAGGTATTT
>JXSR01S013554.1:14299-24944 GCA_000969725.1 Ophiothrix spiculata
TGATGCTATTTAATTATTAAGTGTGTCTTTAATTAATTTGACATTGAGAGTACTAATCCAATTAAAAAAATGAATTAAAATATAAATTATGGAGAAGCACCATCTTCGTATTAACCATAAGAGTGCTTATCAGCAAGCTGTCAGTGTTTGAGTAATTGGTGAAATACATTATATGTAATAGCGTAAAGACTTTATGGCTAAAAGTAATAGAAACAATCAATATTTCCACTCAACAATCAACTATTTTTGGAAAAAATTAAATACCGAAAAAAAACAACTTTTTTTTTGCGAGAGTTAAAACACCTGAATATATTTGTTACACAGTTTAAATTAAATTGAAAAACCAGTGCCTTTTTACTACACGCGTTAAGCGCCTAGAAATTGACATCAGTGGCAATCGACAATAATACTAAGTCAGTCGTAAATTAATCATCGTACATCCAATCATTTGTTTGTAAATTACGTACATTATACAATGGCCTCTAGCTATGACATACATTTGATTCAGTTGGCAATATGCTCAAAGGCGACTGCGCTTCAACAAATTCGAGCTATGCTATCCTATAAAAAGGATAACAAAAGGAAAATAAACCCACAAAATTATCGTCTTCTTCAGCATTATCAACAACAACAAGAACAACAAAAACACTTACCTAAATTTTGACGCCAAAATTCATACGAAGATAGTGAGACATAAACGAGAGAGAGAGAGAGAAAAAAAGAAAGATAAAACAAATAGTTTGAATAATAGCATAGGTAAACATGGAAGTCAATCAAACGGTAAGGCAATAAGATATAACAAGAAGGTATTAATCAGATATTATGAAACAATTCCTTTAAAGATTGTTGTTTTAGCATGTTAAAATAGTATATCACATCGAAAGTTGTAAAACCAAAATCAAAGCAACATCTGATATCAATCTGTAATTGCTCACTAGATCATACTACAATCAGGGTGTCAAAGCTGGTAGCAAAAATCATGTTGACGATGATCGATGCATTCATTTAGAATTTAAAAGAATTTACACAACACTACTTCTGCTTCATTTAGTGTCGGTGATTTAATATCAGCCCAATACAATTTGTACGGTTGCATTACATACTTCTCTTTGATGCGTAGTAATTGTGGGAACAAGCTGTAAAAATAATATATAGATACATAAATTCTAAACTTCACTTAACTACAAAGCTTCTTTTCAACTATAATTAACTTAGGTAATATTAACAGAATATTTTAGGTCCTACCTAGAATTATTTATAAATATCAAAAATCAAATGTGTTGCAAAAATAAATTGGTCTTTTCTATTCCCTTGTTCTTATATTTCAAGTTTAAGATCAAAAGACATTTAAAGTAATTTTGGAACCACAGGAAGTAGGCGTTAAATCCTAATTATGTAAGTGAATAAAGTTTTTTTTCTCGACGGGATTGTTGTTGTGATAGACTAACAACATATAACATACAATTGAATACGCTAGAATAAGAACATCCTAACTCCATGTGCTGCCTTATGTTAAGTTATGTAGAATATAAATGCATATAAATCTCGGAAAATGCTTTCAAATCACTAGAAAGCATTTTCATATCTTTATCCCAATCATAGTCTCGCATTTGAGCCTATAGTTGACTTTGAAGACATTGTTAGATAATTTTCCTAGCATAAAGTTGCTGAGAGGAGCTCATGGAGTTGGGATGTTCTTATTATGACTGTTTAATATAGCAATTATGTACAGTAACAATTATCTAACAATGTCTAAAAAAGTAAACTACAAGGTCAAATATGACACTATGATTAGGATTTTGACTTGGAAATGCTATTTTAGTGATGTGAAAGCATTTTCAGAAACTTGTATGCATTTATATTGTATAAATATGATTAAACACAAGGCAGCTATGGAGTTGGGATGTTCTTATTCTAGCGTATTCAATTTTTTGTTGTGGTATAAAATATTTTAGATTCATATAGTTTAGTGCATGATATAAAATGCTTTCGCTGAATAACAAAAGTACAAGATAAGAATAATCAACGCTGGGCGCAACGATTTCCTGGTTCAATCCTACTGTCTAATGGCTAAACAATATGGATTCAATAATCCAGAGAGACTGTCTAGCCTGGAGTGGGTGTACAATGTTATATAGCCGATCCAAGTTCCAATATCTAAGAATAACAAGCCAACGAGCGGGCACGCATGGACAGCGATTCAATAATCATAGGCTACATTTCTCCAAGTTTTGGAGTATTTGGGTCATTTTCTTCATTCGACATTTTTACTGTAGCATCTTTTAGGAATGCGAACGGTAAGGGTTAAAATAAGATGGTTTCATTGGATATAAATAAAATGTCTCCTTGTGAATATAAGTGTTTTGGACAAACATTGCAAATCTGCTAATAGCTGTCAACATCTCATATGAAAGTTGGAATTAATAGACAGTTATATTTTAGTAGTGACACGTTGGTGACAGTACTATCTGGCTGTTAAAGATTAAACTAGGAATACAGTTTTGATAGCATTATTGACATTGTCGACGTTTAATCATTACGACTTAATAGATACTGAAAACAAATATTTGTTACTTGAAGTCTAGGCATAAAAGGGGAAAAGGCGGCTCCATCACAAAGTTCGAGATATTGTAAGATGCGTGAAAATCATGGCAATTTTGTTATTCTGATTCAAAATTGTCACATTCTATTTATATAATAATAACACTTGGCTAGAAGTATGATAGTGCTTTTTTGTAATAAGCATAACAGTATAAGGCATTTAAAGTAATAACATAGTAACAATATAATTACTCTAAAATATTAGTTTGCTTCAAGCTACATCAGAATAATAAGTAAATACTCTGATGGACTCACATCTTAACAACTGGGTTGTTACAACCCTTCTTGAAAATGACCTGGTTCAAAGATTAAAACTTTAATAATGATTCAATAACGAAAGTACAACTGGGATTATGATACATATTACATAATTCTGATCCGTATGTCATGTAAATTTCATCATAATTCGGAACGGAAATCTAGGTCATACAATGTTCCCCCGATGTGACCCCAAAGTTAATCAATCGCTAAAAATCTAATGCTTACAAGGAACGTTGCAAAGCGTCCCAGTTAAATTTTCATTAACCAAATTAAGAGAATTGGATCTCGTTCATGTCATATTACTGACTATTGATTGACAGAAAACAATCATGAAATTTGAAATCAAAGTAGGTCATTAGTTAACATACGCAATATAATCTGCCAACACAGCTGAGGCACATTCTATTGATTGTTAGGATATCTATCGGTCAATAAATGACTCCGCGAAGTTCAGGTTACTGTGTTCAGTATTAGGTTTGCTGAGAGTGACACGGTTGATTTTAGCACACTTAACCACTGGCAAGACCATTTTTGAAAAATAATTCCATATTACATATGTGAGATAGTTTGATTCAAAATAACTCAAGATTAATAGCACCCCATGATTTTCTCCTTAAAATTATGAAATAAATGTTAGAATTGGTCAACCTGCTGAAATCATTGGAAAAATAGAAGCAACTACAACAACTGAGCCCATTAGTAAGCAAATAATAGATCATATATGAGATCCTTTATCTCAAACGCGCCTGCAGGTGAAAATACTTGTCAAGGTCGTAATTTGCAATTTGCCAAAAATATTTTAACAGATTCACAATCCTTGTGCTTACTTCAAAACTCCTGTGAAGTTTCATTTCCAGAAAATGATCAGAAATATATCAGAAATATGAAATATTTCTGGCTTTTTTGAAGACAATCAACATACAATTTAGGGCTTATCGAACGTGTTTATCTCATTAATACATTGTTCTCCCTGACAACCTTTGTTACACCAACTTGACTTCTGGAAATCGAGTTAAGTTCATTAAGGTGTCTGTTTTTAATTTGTAAAAAAGTTAAAAAGACGAGAGGCTTACTTTTACAGCTGGTTTGGGATGGACGGTCTCCTATTTGTCCGTTATGTACTCTAAATACGTGTTCACTCAGTCGATTTAAGAGAGTACCAAATCAATGCATCTCTCAATTCTTTTTTTTTTATTGCAAATAGGAGTATTGACTACTTCGTATCACAAAAAATGTTTAAAGCCTGTACTATATGTTTAGTTAAAAGCTAGGTTGTGGCTTGCAAAATGGAGTCTACGTAAATACTGGAAAAATAACTTAAAAACAAAAAGGGTTATCATTTATTAGTCGACAAACAAAACAGAATGCGTCGTCTCTAAATAACAAAGACTGCACTTCAAACTGTCTGAGTCCGTTGTTATCAAAACTTATTAAGACATATTCGAGAAACTGTTTGTTTTAAACATACCGTAGGGTAAGTTAATATAGGAGATACTTGATATTTATAGTGCGATTAAATAGCCCTTAAAGAGGTGTAGATAGATATACATTTCTCCTTGTTTATTGGATTAGAATGTCCTTGAAGAAATTAACGATTAAATGGAACGTCTGCCATGTTACTTTTAAAATATTTATGATATTATTAATGATTAATAGGCTTTAGCTGGATATATAAGATACTATGTACTATGTAAAACGATCTTTATTTTCCCCGCTCATGAAAGAGCCTCAAACAAGCTCTTGTCTTCTTTTCTGTCTATCTGGAATAGATTGTAAGCCATGAATTGGTCAGACGAAGTGTAACATACCACTAAATGAGAAAAGCAACACAAGGTTGAATATTTTTAACACATGATTGAATATGTGCATTTTAAGACCATACAAGTATACGTTTTTCAAACCTCATATTAGAAGGATACCCAATACAATAATGATAGAGACATAATACAGGGTGTGTGAAAATTATACAGGGTGTAAAACTAAATAAATGTGTTGATTTTACTCTTTTCATACAAAACAGGTAGGGATTTTAATGATAAAACATAGGGCTCTCAATAAAAAATAGAACTGTTCATTCCATTATACAGGTTCGGTAACCTAATGTCTGATGCTATTAAGTGTATTTAACTTCAAATTGAGTAGGGCAGATTCAACACTTTGATAAACATGTAGGCCTATAGATCAAAGTTATAAACATGATTTGCGAGTGTGTGTATGGGGTGGGAGTGCATTTGGATAGTCGTCAAAGCGATTTTATAAAGCAGGAAACCTAAAAGCGAGGCTATAAAGTCATATTTCCAAGCTCGCCTTGGTAGTACAGGGGTAACAAACAAAGTATGGGTGTATAGATCTTATTCACATCCTCGCTATGACACGCACATTTTCCTCACTTTGAATGGCTGTACATGCCAAATGGCGTAGAGGGAAGGGTGACTTTGTACTTGTACAAACAAATTACAGCATTTAAATGGTTTGTTCACCAAAGTTTGTTGAAAGACTGTCGGTTAGGTCAATGAAAAGAAACGTTAAGTCGTAGGAGTAACAACAAGGTCATTAAAGGTCAAATAGTAGATATTACAGAGAAATGCACTTACTTACAGCACATACCGATACTAGCCCAACCAATATTGGTTAAAAGTGAGGGCCCGGGGCATATTTTTCACTAGGCCCGCTCAGGATATTTTGCGGCGCTGGTGTAACACGAGCAATACGCGCGAGATTATTAACCTTCGGGCGTTTTAAATGCAAAAATGATTCTTTTAACTGGTTGGTTAAAAGAATCATTTGACAAAAATCTATATATTCAGTATATAAAACGAATATTGACTGCTTTTTGTTCGGGGCAAGGTCAAAATTATTTCCCCTCGGTGATCTCAAAACCATGAATATGCCCTCATTTAAACCATGTCCCTCAAAGCAGTCAATATTTGTATAATATTCTAATGTAAACCTAGCATCAGTCTCCATGGAGACTGATGCTAGATGCTAGATTTACACGAAGTTCGGGTGCTCTAATTTAATATAATCGATGTAATGACATAGCATGGTTCAGATATTTAGATATCAGCCAATATTTATTGTACATCAAGTAAATATGATGTAAAAAATCATGGCGCAACTTTATAAAACATGATCATTATTTGTTTTATATATCAGCATGATTGTGACTCAGTTCCCGGTAAAACGTCTACCAGCCAATTTCATCAGTGCCGAAGAAGAGTTCCTCGGATGAGGCTCAAAATTTCACTCTACGTGAGTGGAATTTTCATTTATTGCTTGTGTTCAAATTCATATAATTAAGCATGATTGTGTTTCATTCAAAGTTTTTCAACCAAACTATTACACTTCTATCGTACTAAATCGTCTACCGAAAGAGTGTGGATTACAATCAGTATTGAACTATCTAAAATTGACTTTAAAATTAGGTTGATAGCTTGTGTCACATTTAATAATAATTCAGTACTCTTTAAATAATACATCGTTTCGACGTCAATTATTTTCAAATCAGAATGTTGGTACAATAGAGAGCAGTCTGAGTGATATGTATTAGAAATAAGTAAATGTCAAGATTTATTTAATTAACACACTTTCTACCGTGATGAAAAGATAAAGTCTGACAAGTGTGCTGACTTTGTAGTTAATTAATTTAACTTTCAACAACTCAATCTAGGACATATTACCAAAACATCATTCAAGATTTACATGATTGGTGAATAATTAATTCAGTTTGCCTAGCTCTTTCCGATTGAATCCCATTAGTGAATTGTTATTGTCACTATGCACAAACCTTTTACATATCAATATAATGAAAGCCATTTATTAGATAGAATGGTATAAGATATGAATGAAAATAAAAATATAAAAAGGGCTACGAAAAAATCGTGTTTTATAGTTCCCACAAATCTGAGGACAGGCTTTAATTGTTATTGCTATTGTTATTATTATCTATTAATATTTTCTGTTTACAGGAAAGCTCTGAATATACACGCACATTTGTGAAAAAACAACCTTTTTTATCACTGGGATGCCAATCATATGCTCTATCATGCCTTATAATGTCCAATACAGTTTAAGTTGACAGTTGATACATTCCCATAGAACAAAACTCGGACAAAAGTGTCCTGAATGTATTTAATGTGATTTTCAAAATATTTCAAATCTCAAAAAGATCTAGTGAAAGAATCTATAAGAATAACATCTATTTTTATCTTTTTGTCTTTTAACTACTATACTGAGATTTTCACACTTGGATCTGCTCATTGATTATGATTAAACAATCACAAAATAGCATTTATTCCTTTTTCATAAAAGAGTTCTTCAGGAATCGAGGTTTAAAGAGATAAATGTTCAAAATATGTGTGTAGGTTTTCAAATAGTATAGTGTTCAGGTTTCAATCCGTTATCTGTTACAACATGTGATTAATAACTTACGATACGTTCCTCCATATTCAAAATCCGTCATGAAAAATGACTCAATTGTATCGGCATGTTTTTAACATGATCATGTCATTACTATAATGAATTACACTTGTTATCCATTCTGTACCGGAATTACGCAAATGAACTCTATCTTAATCACTTGGATTGCTTTAGGCATCATCTTTACATGAAATTACGCAGTATCTTAAAGTGACATGTTAAAACTCTCTAAGGATGCTCCTGCAATCTCTCAACAAGTACAAATACAGGTACATGAGTCCTATGATATCGGAAAAAGGAATAACTTAATCACAATAACGCTGTTAAGTCATACGTCATTAGAGAATATCCCCAGAAAGATTTATCTTTCGTTCTCAAATGCTTTCTGCAATGTTTCCTATATCTCAAATTCTGTTATTTGGGTTTAAAATGCACTTACTTTATATTAAAGGAGAAAACTAAATAAATTAAATAAAACTAAAAACCTTGCAACAAAGCTAAAACGCCGGTGTCGAATGAGCAAAAATGCGCTGATGTGTAGCAAATTTCTAGCATTGTAAAACTAGGTAAGGTGTTGTTACTCTGGTGTTACATCAGGTGTAAGAATAGCATCAAACAGTATTAAGAATAACACAAAACAGTCAATAAAGTTGCATTCACTGTGGTGTTGTATTTCATTGCAAACAAGCAATTTCATAAAGCTTAAATTGTTACAATTCTAGCGAGGTTTATCAACACCAATAATCGACTCCATTAATGTTAATAAAACGCGAATTTTAAGGGTTTTGATTAGCGAACACCAAAAATAGTGTAGAAATAACATCAAAGGGTGTGGACCTCTCAAAACACTGCATCAGTATTAAATTTCAAACACCGAAAAAGAGGTAACAGATGTAAAGAAACCTTAAACTAAAAATTCGATTGGAATTCTGCTCTGTCTGGATTTTCACCCTCGATCACCCACTTTCCTTGCGAGCTATAAGTTAGTAGTATAAAAATAAAAATGCATAAATAGTGTTTAAGCCTACAGGATATGTTCAAATTACCATTTCTTTCTTTATAAGAGGTAATTATGGGAAAATTCGGTATAGATATTAAGAAGAACTGATGTAGCACAATTTTGAGTGTTACCTATGTTCCAACCTACACTCTTAACTTTTTTTACTCTTTTGGAGTAAAAAAGGGAACCACCCTACATGTTGAGTTACAAACCGAGCCAAAGTTTACTCAAGTTGAGCAACTTGAGAAAAAAATTTACTCAACTTGAGTAAACCTTTGCTCAATTTAGTTGAGTGGTTCCCTTTTTTACTCCATAACTTTAAGAGTGTACATATTAGCGTTTTTGTTCGGTCTTACTTTATGACGTCATGGTTTTGTACCTAGACCGATTGTGATTATTTTAGCATTTTTATGCCTAATTTATGGGTGTCAGAATCAAAGTTACACGGTTGGTATGCGTTATGTAACATAACACAAACATTTGGATATATAGAAAATGCATCCTGCTTCGCTTCGTACATTCTGGTAATCGAATCTCTTAATGCAGTTTTCATACTCCTCAACGAAGCCATTTTAAACATTATATTGTCTTTTCCTTGGTCTATCTATGATAAAATCAAGACGATACAAACATGAAACGTAAAAAATAAGGGGAACATTGCCAACGGGATCTAAAATTTAAAAGACAGATTACTACAGTCTTGCAGTGCATATCATACGTAACGAATCCATCATGTCTATGTATGATACATTTGTAATGATGAAAATTTCAGTTCAATTCTATCAAACAAAGATTGGAAAAACAACACCCAAAAGCAATTTTATAGATAGAATTAATATTTTTTTGAAATAATTCATCCAATCTTCAATACGTGTACAGACAGAAAAAGTAAAATAAAATACATTGTTATCAAAAGAAGAGTCGTGAAAACCTTAACAGTTATAAAATCATGATCTTAAAACATATTGGTAACCATTGATGAAAATATTTGATTTGTATTTACAAAAATTGGTTAGTTTTCTTGCTTTATTATTATGCAAATGTTTCTAGCGTTTTAAATGTACACCTTTGTTGTATACAATTTCGCTCGCATCAGCTAAGACGTTGGTTTCAATATTTAATATACCAACTCGAAAAACCTGGTCTAAAATGATTTCTATAAACACGACCATTTCTTTCCAGTACGCTAAATGCTTAATGAACTAACAGAGAAACCACCCTCTGGCAATGACTTCAAATACTTGATATGTCTTCTATGTCTCATATTATTTCAACCACCCACCCAATGATTAACGCTCTTACCACCGTAATTCATGAGCAAAAGTTGAAAAGTTTAATGATTCAGTAGCTAATGTAATTTACTTTTGCGAAATTTAACCACTCAATTTTGAACATACTACAAAAACATCATTCAAAATTAAATGGATAGTGAATATTTGATTCAGTTTGCCTCGTTCGTTCCAATTGAATCTCATTAATGAATTGTTATTGTCAATGAGCGCAAATCTTTTCGATGTTATAATCAGAATACCATTTGGTATTAATCAAAATAAAACTCGATTTTTAAAAAAAATCAAATTTTATAAAACAGTTAATTACAGGTAAAGAGGGAAAGTATAATAAAAAAAATACATTTTGATCAAAAGTAGTTCTTATAAAAACTTAATTCACTATAATTTTAAATTGAAGACTATTGAATAACAAGTGCTTAAGTCAGATTTAGAAGAAATTGAGTTATTGGTGATTTTGAGATAACTATAGGACAGGAATTATTTTAACACATTTTTTAGCATTTTTCCCCCATGGTAAGCGGTCGTCAAGCTTGAGTGAATTTTGGGTCAAATTTCAAAAATGCTCTAGATATGTTGAGTTGCATGTCAAATAAATCGTTTCAAATATCTACACTATTATTATATATCTTGAAGGTTTGGTTAAGCAGATACAAACCGATATTCAGTCAAGCGTGAAATGAGGTCCGATTTAATAATAATAATAATATAATAATAATGCCGCTTTTATAATGCGCAATCAAAATCAAGACAGATTACTCTACGCGCAATGAAACAAAGGAAAAATCACGGAATGAACATACATTAGAAACAAAGCAAAATTAAGCAAAAACAAACAGAAAGCTGATTCAAGCAAGTCTCAAGAGTCTCAGAAAAACACAGTGCTGGAGGCTGCAGAACAAAACACGCAGGAAAGATATGGCAGCCAAAACTGAAAGGATGAAAAACAAACAACCACTGCGATGAAGATCAGAGACTCTGAGGCTAGCTTACCAACCATAAGCAATTTTAAAAAGATGTTCTTTCAAAAGTTTTTTAAAAGTATAAACAGTTCTGGCTTTTTTGAGTTCCAGTG
>JXSR01S013554.1:36458-55549 GCA_000969725.1 Ophiothrix spiculata
ATTCTGCAACACTGTGAACTGGTGGTTTTGTATTGTGTAAGAGATTAGTAATGATTGATTGCGATTGATTAAGACCAAATCACTGCGTATTATCATTTTTTACACAAATTGTTCATAATTTTAGTGTCATTTTGGGCTATTTTTGTTGATAACACATGAACAAACAGTGGACAAACATTGAACATAATTTAATTTTAATAATCAACAAGATTTGGTACGTTGATATGATTGGATAAATACGGACTAAGTTACTTCCCCGTATGGTCATATTGGTTTATGTGTGCTAATCGGTTAATATTTATGACCATCGATCCCTTGACAACTGATTTGAAATTTACATGTATATGAAATTTCATTTCGTATTAACTTGTTATGAAAAATAACTACTTCAAACTTAAAATTAATTCATAACAAAATGGTATAAATCCCCAAAAAACTGACATTGTTTCCTTCCTTAAAATCCAAGTTTCATTATCTTAATGTCACTTTAAAATGTAAGGAGTGATGGCACACTTAATATATGTCTTTTTATGTAGCTATGATAACAACTTGTGAGATCTTGTTTCAGTAATCAACTGGGAATAGGTAATCTACTTACGTAGATTGAAATAATATTTTGAATAGATAAGGTATTGCTATTGCATTATCTAAATAATGGAATCGATTATGATGTGAGAGGGATAAAGACGAGCTTTTTGTTTCTACAGTCGGACGCTGCTGAAGTGATTTCAAGAACGTAATATAGTTCAAGCTGACAAATATTGACATCATTTGCAGTGAAGTATTATTAATGATATTTAAACAGATAAATGTTCTAAATATTATTTATACAAAGCATGCAATACTGTGGCAGAATAATATTGAATAAAGACAATTTTTAGAGCATCACTTTTTACATCACGTGGTTCAAGACATAATTTGATATAGTTGGAACCAATAATGGATAAGATAAGATAACCTTTAATACGACTGGAAACATATGATAACAACTTGTGAGATCTTGTTTCAGTTAATTTAACATATTTAATATCAAATAATTACCTCAACAAATAATAATTAAAAAAACCACAATAACAAAAACAAATATGGCCAATCCTTTTCCTTCCATAAAATATAAATTTAATTATTTTTGTATTCCCATTCTGAAATGAAAGGCGACATAAAACACAGTTTGAGTATGTTATATGTTATTCCCGGTAAAACCACTCAGCTATATTGAAATAATAATAGGGATATAGGTAAGGTATTGCAATTACATAATTATAATAACAGAATTGATTTTAAAGTGAAAGTCGAGCATCGTCTTTATCGTCTACAATCAGACGTTAAATTGATTTCAATAGGTAAAGATGGGTACATGTATTATGTTTGCATTTGGTTTATATTAAGTAGTTTTTAACAGCTTGTTTTTTAAAAGATTGTATTGTAAACAGGACAAAATATAAAAGGTCAAATCTTAACCGACGGTTGTCTGCCGGTGTAAAAAAAAATATTGGTCCCCCTGAAATGTTAATCCGCCTTACATAGACCATAACGGAGTAAAGCGTAAAACTAATGTTGCGTGAGAGTTGTTAGCCTATACTTTTCTGTACAACCCGGACAATAAGAACTGGGGACTTACATTTCTTCTACACCGGTTCTGGGTGAGTTTTGCAGCGGTCCCTAACGGAAATGTAGCAGATATGATTGAAACACTGTTTTTTATGACAGTATCCGTTCCAAACAGAAGTTTGATATTTTGTCTTCTGCTTAAATATACCTTGATCATGGGTAAATAGAAAATATACAAAAAGTTGCCGGTACAAGTTGTTATTTTGACCATTTCTTGTATTAATTTAGGTCCGTATAGAGTTACTGAATATAACAAATAGGACACCAATGTGTTTAGACATTTATTATAGGGAAGTAAAGAAAAGTTCTTAACCAGAATCATGATCATCGTTATAATATATCATGATATCACTTATTGGGCCAGTTATTTGAACCATAATGATGCCAGAAATTATACGATACAATACAATCCATCATAGGCTGTATAATAACATGAAGAATCTGATGGCATAAATTATTGGGGTGTTTTTTTAATATTTACGGGTAACATGACTAAATCATAGATGAAGACACTCAGACGGTGTCAGATGGTTCAATAGCATATTGTTTTTATTGTTTTATCTTTTTCTTGATCAATCTACTAAAAAATCAAAATGAAACCCATAAGAATGTATCATTTGTTTTGTTTGAAATGCATTGGATAAGTAGAACATTGCCTGTGGGGTCTGTGATTTAAAAGAGCGGATTCTACTACAGTTCTTTAATAGAACATGGCAGAAAACACAACTACTCATCCATTGATACTTGGAGGTATGTTGCATTTCGGTTGATACAAATAACAATTCTACTTCGATTAGACAAAAAAATGTAGAACAACGCCCTGAAAGCATGTTGTGTAAAAATAAATACGATTTGGTTTTGATATGAAAGATGAAAACGCGGAAACAATTGTAAAGGGAGAAAGTAAAAAGTAACAAAAGAAAGAAATGCATATGATGCTATCCAGTTGTATAAATTGAACAAATGATTTCTGAAAAGCTTACTAAATTGAAATTAACATGAGTTATATTTTGATCTACTTTCACTTTATAAAACTATATGATTTTCCCATGATACAATAAATGATCTAAATAACTATTTGTACCGACAACTTTCTGAAAATTCGAAGGCAACTTTGAGACCGTTGTCATTTTTTTTGTTTTTCTATGCGAGTCATAATGTCTCATGTTAAGAAATCATACAGCATCAAATAAGTTTTACTTATCCAAGTATGCGAGAATGTGCAGATTCTTGGAAGTCATTGACCATCCCCAATACAAAACGTAAACACCCGTATCAGACCGGTTTTTTCAGAAAGGAGAAGAAAATGAACGAAGGTGTAATACTACCTGAAGCATATTTTGTATTAATACAACCTCCTAATTCAAATGCCAACAGCGCTTCGCATGCATCACACTGATTTTTTTTCTCTCTATTTGTATTCATTCTATGTTTCACATTATCTTACTTCTATATATATAATATAATATGAATCATATTTGCTTTAAATCAATCTAAAACAGACAATACAATCATATAAAGATCGCCTTTGGTACACAGAGAGGTTTTAGATTTAAGTTGATCTTACTTTCCCTGAAGCAACCATGAATTAACCTTTTGGTTGACGATGAATTTCCCGAAGCACTGGCGAACAGACACAGTCCTTTTGAACTGGTGGTTTTGTATTGTGTAAGAGACTAGTAATGATTGGTTGGGATTGATTAAGACCAAATCACTGCGTATTAATAATTTTACATAAATTGTTCATAATGTTGGTATAATTTTGGGCTAACACATTGACAAACATAATTTCATTTTAATATTCAGCAAGATTTGTTACATTGTTATGATGGGATAAAGACGGACAAATTTACTTCCCCGTATGGTCATATTGCTTTATAAGCGTCAATCGGCTACTTGTTGCATACTTCAATATTTAAAGAGTATGATATTATTGCCAAATAATCGATTTTAAAAATGGTTAGAGATAGAAGATTTTTTTTTTCTCAGGTCAATCAGATTCCAATGCAAGAGCAAAATATATTTAAAGACTCATTAGCTATTTAACTCGGCTTTTTAACAATGCGCAACTATATTAGTTCTATCTGTTTTATTGTTATGGGTGTGTTGTTATCTAATAAAAAGAAAAGAGGACAATTAGGTAGGCCAATATGTTTTTGTTTGTGTGCATTTTTACTTGTGGGACTTTACTCCGCTTTTGTGCCATGTGTTGGTAAAACACGTATTTTTGTCGTGTATAGTTTGTATTAACAACAACTATTGGCCTTGTGTGACTGTTTTTGCTAATTCAATTAGGAGAGCAGTATTCAAAGACATTGCTTATGTGCTTAGTCACAAACCAAAACTTGCGATAAAAAAAAAAGATAAATTAATACACACAGAAAAGAACGCAAGCGCTTGTGTGTTTAATTCGGCCAAATGCTGAGATACATTTTAGTCACGTCGATTCAATGTTTTAAACTTCAATATATAGATCGGCATATTTAGCAACCACACATTTTCTTCCAATATTTGTAATACTTTGTATCAAATTTGAAATAAGAAAGATTTATATTTCCCTTCCCGCATTTTGCAGCTCCCTTGTTTGTCAATAAACAAGCCAATTCAAGACCCAAGGTAGTCAGGTGTTAGACGATATATTACAGTAATCACTGCAGGGGCAACCACAACAATTTTATTGTTTCCCTTCATAAGTTCCAAAATACTTTTGTGAAACTTATATAATATAAATAGATAATTCTAACAATTGATATTGTCACTAAATATTTTTGACATATTTATGTTGCACCGACATAGCACATTAAAACATAAGATATTTCAAGGTTACAAATTCCGTTTTTGCCTGTCGAGTGTAACATATGCTTGAATATATTTTTTGTTCATTTTTAAAATTGCAGAATTAACTATAGATATAAATGTTTTTGGAGTTTAATATTTAAGCTAAATAAAATTGGCTTTAAAATATAATTCACAATCAAATTTATTGTCATGAATGTGAAGAAACAATTTTATAATTTTAGTTGGTAATGTTACATTTTTTGGTTGTCTTACACTTTTTAAAAAGAGTATGACGTTTTATTTATGTGTCATTAATTATATGTGTACAATAAAATAGGTTTCGTTAAAACAATATAAATACTGCGGTGAATATTAAAATATTATGAGCAACCACGTACGCAATAGCCCCCACATGCAACATTCATATGTCTTAGACAAGATTAAGTACTTTTGTTTCATTTTCAGTAGTCATCAGACGCTAGCAGCATTTTATATTCTTATTTTTTCTCTCTACAATTTTCGGGTTTTTTTTTTGGTTGTATATTGCCTTGTTTCAATGAATATAATTCGCTTTAGTACCAATATGCTTCAAGCAATGAGATATATAACTATCTAAGACTTGGCTTTGATTCTTTGATATCGAGAGAAAATATCTAGATTTGAGCTGAGCTGAGTTTCCTTCAGCATTATCGCTGAGCTACCTTTAGATTAAAGTTGAATTCCTGGAGTTTTGATAAACCTCGATTTACCGCATTTTTGAATGTGCTGTAGAAATGCTGTAGGGAGGGTCAAAGAGCTTCTATCAATAAATTTAAGTTTTTGAAAATGAAATGTGAACAGCATTTGGGGCATTATTAAAGCGCAAATACCAAAAAATATATAACGTTAATATTTCTGCTTTGAACACGTTTTAACATGTTTTCCTACCTCTAAGCATTTGTACGGTTTAAAACTAAAATTTGTTATCAAACAAAAAAAAAAAAAAAATCAGATTACTAACTATAAATAGTGATAAATTTTCCAATCCAGAGAGTATATCACGATAACATTTATAAAATTAACACTATAATACAGTTTTAGTATAACTATCAACATAATCTAGACATCTATTGCATGACAACCACTTCGACTTTAGTAAGAAAAGTATTGACTAGTGAAATGAATTAAGAAAAATAGCTACCTCAAACCAACATTAAATTATATGAAAAAAATCAAAAGCAAAGCTGCCAATGCTTATCTTTACATACACTATCTAATTAAGTTTCAAAATCTTAATGTCTCTTCTAAAAGGCAAGGCGACCATAAAACACATTCACGATAAAATCATTTGCATATGGATGTCGTTTTGTGTTTTAATGAAATCTACTTCTGATGTAGCTTTTTTGTTTTAGTAATCTACAGGGAATAACAAATGTACTTACGGATATTGAAATTATACTGTGAATACACTCTAAAAATTATTTTACTCTTTGTTGAGTAAAAGTTTACCCAACGTTGAGTAAAGTTTATCCAACGTTGAGTAAGTTTTTACTCAACAAGAGTAAGATAATTTTAAGAGTGTAGGTAAGGTATTACAATTACTTTTTCTAAATAATAACATTGATTTTAATATGAAATGTAATAGCGCTGAACATTATTTTTATTGTCTACAACCAGACGTTTCGTAAGTGATTTCAAGAACTTATAGTAGTTTTTTCTTATATTGTTTACAATCAGACGCTGCATAAGTGATTTCAATAACTTTAGCAAGACAAGTATCAAGTTTTACAAATACATTTGTTAATTACCCATTATAGATCTAATGAAAACATCAAACGATATATCTCCTTTTCATTAAGTGAATCTTAAAAAAAGAATACAATGGCAATTGTTGATATTAATTATTTGTGAGAAAAACACATGTATTACGTATAAGATAAATGTAGGCAATAATGTATAATATTCAATTGAAAAATATTGTCTTCTTTTTCCAGATAAATCGGCTATAAAAATTTTAAAAAATGGAATCCAAAGGAACTCATCGTGATTTTCTGAAGCGCAAAGGATAAGTAGAATATTGCCAGTGGATCTGTAGAATCGCAGATCCACTGGCAAAATTCTTTCCTTAATAATTAACAAGATTTGGTACGTTAATATGACTGTATAAAGACGGACTAATTTACTTCCCTGTATGGTCATATTGGTTCATGTGCGTTAGTCGGTTAATATTTATTTACAACCATCGATCCCTTGAAAACTGATTGGAAATTTACATGTATATGAAATTTCGTTGTGTATTAACTTGTTGACAAAATAACCACTTTAAACTTAACATTAATTAATATCAAAATGGCATAAATCAAAAGAAAAACTTATATTGTTTCCTTTAAAATGTAAGGAGTGACGGCACACTTAATACATGTCTTTTTATGTACCTATGATAACAACTTGTGAGATCTTGTTTCAGTAATCAACTGGGAATAGGTAATCTACTTACGTAGATTGAAATAATATTTTATAGATAGGGTATTGCTATTGCATTATATAAATAATGGAATTGAATCGGATGTGAGTGGAATAAAGGCGAGCTTATTGTTTCTTGTTTACAGTCGGACGCTGCTTAAGTGATTTCTAGAACTTCAGATAGTTCAACGAGACAAATATTTAACATCATTTGCAACGATGTATTCAATGACATTTAAACAGATAAATGTTCTAAATATTGTTTATAAAAAGCATGCAATACTGGGGCAACAACGTTTGTTTGTTTTCGTATGAATTAAGAACAATATTGAATAAAGACAATTTTTAGAGCATCACTTTCGACATCATGTGGTTCAAGACGTAATTTGATATAGTTCGAAACAATAATGGATACGAAAAGATAAACTTTAATACCACAGGGAACATGTAGACAATTTATATGTAGATCTTTGAACTGCAAAACAAAAAAAATAATATATTTGATATCAAATAATAACTTACCCAAAAATAATTATAATAAAAATAATAACCAAAAAATAAATAATTCTTTCCTTTCCGTCCTTAAAATGTAAATTTAAGTAATTTTTGATATTTCTATTCTAAAATGAAAGGCGACATAAAACACAGTTTGCCTATGTTATATGTTATTCGCGATAAAGCCTCTCAGCTATATTGAAATAATATTGGGGATATAGGTAAGGTATTGCAATTACATAATTATAATAACATAACATAATTGATTTTGAAGTGAAAGACGAGCATCGTCTTTATCGTCTATAATCAGACGCTAAAGTGGTTTCAATAGGTAAAGATGGATACATGTATATGTTTGCATTTGGTTTATTTTAAGTAATTTTTAACAGTTTGTTTTCCTAAAGATTTTATTGTAAACAGGACAAAATATATAAGGGACCGCTTCAAAACTTAACCGGCGGTTGCCTACCGGTTCTGGGTGGCTCTAGTTAAGTTATAAAGCGGTCGCTAACAAAAATGTAGAAGCCATTATTGAAACACTGTTTTTTATGACAGTATCCGTTCCAATCAGAAGTTTGATATTTTGACTTCATCTTAGAGATACCTTGAACATGGGTATGAAGAAATTAAACAGAGAGTTGTCGGTACAAGTTGTTATTTTGACCATTTCTTGAATTAATTAAGGTCCGTACAGAGTTTCTGAATATAAAGAATTAGACACCAATGTGTTTAGACATTTATTATATGGAAGTGAAGAAAAAATCTTTACCAGAATCATGATCATCGTTATAACATATCATTATATTACTTATTGGGCCAGTTTTTTGAACCATAATGATGCCAGAAACTATACAATAACATCCATCATCGGCTGTATAATAACGTGAAGAATTTGATGGCCGAAGTTATGTGGGTGGTTTTTTTATATTTACATAAAACCAAAAACCATAGATTAAGACAGTTGGACGGTGTCAGACGGTCCAATAGCATATTATTTGTATTGTTTTATTTTTTTCTTGTCAATCTACAATTAAATCAAAATGAAACCCAGCAAATGTATCATGATGTTTGAAATGCATTGGATAAGTAGAACACTGCCAGTGGGCTCTGTGATTTAAAATAGTGGATCCTACTACGGTTCTTTAATAGTACATGGCAGAAAACATAACTACTCATCCATTGATACTTGGAGGTATGATGCATTTGGATTGATACAAATAACAATTCTACTTCCATCAGACAAAAAAATGTAGAACAACGCCCTGAAAGCATGTTTTGTAAAAATAAATAAAATTTGATTTTGAAATATGAAAACGCGGAAACAATTGTATAGGGAGAAAGTAAAAAGTAACAAAGAAAGAAATGCATATGATGTTATCCAGTGATGTAAATGGAACACATTTATTCTGAAAGGCTTACTAAATTGAAATAAACATGAGTTATATTTTGATCTACTTTTAGTTTATAAAACTTTATGATTTTCTCTTAATACCAGAAATTATCAAATAACAGTCTGTACCGACACCTTTCTGTAAATTCGAAGCCGATTTTGAGAACTTTGTGAGATGTTGTTTTTCTATGCGAGTCATAATGTCTCATGTTAAGAAATAATACAGCATAAAATAGGTTTTACTGATCCAAGTATGCGAGAATGTGAAGATTCTTGGACATCATTGACCATCCTCAATACAAAACGTAAACACCCGTATCAGCCGTGTTGTTTTTTTCTTAAGAATGGAGAAGAACATGAACAAAGGCGTAATACATGTACTACCATATTTAGTATTAGTACAATCTTCAAATCCAAATGCCAACAGCGCTTCGCATGTATTACAGTGATTTGTTTTTCTCTCTCTTCATTCATTCTTTGTTTCACATTATTTTACTTCTATGTATAATATAATAATGAAACATATTTGCTTTAAATCAATTTAAAACAGAAAATAAAATCATATAAAGACCGCCTTTGGTACTCACAGAGGTTTTAGATTTAAGTTGATCTCACTTTCCCTAAAGCAATATTCAGCTAGATTTGGTACGTTGTTATGATTGGATAAAGACGAATTAGGTGCAGGATTTTTGAAAAAATGGGAGTATTGCCATTGAATGGAAAAATTTTGTCAAAAAGACACAATCCTGCACCTAATTCGTCTTTATCCAATCATAACAATGTACCAAATCTTGCTGAATATTAAAATGAAATTATGTTTGTCAATGTGTTAGCAACAAAACCAACCCAAAATGATACCAACATTATGAACAATTTATGTAAAAATATAAATACGTTGTGATTAGGTCTTAATCAATTCCAACCAACCATTACTAGTCTCTTACACAATGCAAAACCACCAGTTCAAAAGGATTTTGTCTGTTCGCCAGTGCAGTGGGAAATTCATAGTCAACATAATTCGTAATTTTTGATCAAAATCTTATAGTATTGCTTTAAAAGTCATCAAGATTTTGTACGTTGTTATGATTGGATAAAGACGGACAAATTTACTTCCCGTATGGTCATATTGGTTTATAGCGTCAATCGGCTACTTGTTGCAAACTTCAATATTTAAAGAGTATGATATTATTGACAAATAATCGAGTTTTTAAAAATGGTTAGAGATAGAATATTTTTTTCGCAGGTCAATCAGATTCCAAAGCAAGGGCAAAATAGATTTAAAGACTAATTAGCTATTTAACTCGGCTTTTTAACTATTTTAGATGTCATGATTAGACAGTAATACATCAGATATAATGGTATCTGTTTTATTGTTATTGGGTGTTGTTTTCTAAAAGTTGAAAGAATGAAAAGGGCCCAATTAGGTAGGCGGAAAAAGTATACTTTAGGTCCTATCAAAAACTATATTCTAACCCTAACCCTAAAGCTATCCCTAGCTCTAACCATACACCCTAAATCAAAACTAACCCTAACCCTAACACTAACCCTAACCCCTAACTCTGAAATTCTGGATGGGACCTAAAGTACAGTTGGTCCAGGTAGGCCAATACGTTTTTGTTTGTTTGCGTGCATTTTTAATTGTGTGACTTTACTCCGCTTTTGTGCAATTTGTTGGTAAAAACACGTATTTGTTGTCGTTAGTAGTTTGCTTTAACAACGTCTACTATTGTCCTTGTGTGACTGTTAGGAGTAATTCATCTAGATGGACCTCGCAAGCGGCGCTCGCTCGTGAGGTAGACTAGTTAGGAGAGAAGTATCCACCATTCAAAGACATTACTTATGTGCCTAGTCACAAGCCAAAACTCGCGGGAAAAAAGAGAAATTAATACGCACAGAAAAGAACACAAGTTTTTGTTCGTTTGTTAGTTTAATTCGGCCCAAATGCTGAGATACATTTAAGTCAAGTCAATTATTGTTTTTTATAGTTTAATATACCGGCGTATTTAGCAACCTTGCAATATTTGTATATAATACTTTTTTATCAAATTAATAAAGGATTGTTTTTCCCTTCCCTCTATTTGCAGCTCCCTTGTTTGCCAATAAACAAGTCAATTCAAGACCCAAGGTAGTTAGGTGTGAAGCGGTATGTTACCATAAACACTGCAGGGGCAACCACAAGAATTTTATTGTTTCCCTTTATAAGTTCCCAAATACTTTTGTGAAACTTATATAATATAAATAGATAACTCTAACAATTGATATTGTCACTAAATATTTTTGACATATTTTTGTTGCGCCGACATAATATAACATAAGATATTTCACGGTTACAAATTCCCTTTTTTGTATTTCGCGCATAGCATACATGTCTGAAGACAATTTATCTGTGTTCATTTTTACAACTACGGAATTAACTAAAAGATATTAATGTTTTTGGATTTTAATAACTAAGCTGAATAAAATTGGCTTTAAAATATAATTCACAATTAAATTTATTGTCACGAATATGAAGAAACATTTATATCATTTTGATTGGTAATGTTACATTTGTTGATTGTTCTACACATTTTATTTATAAACGATGCTTTTATTGAAAACGATCGAGTTAACTAAAAGAGTAAATTTTGATGCCTGAACCTCCCTGACTAAACCAAAATATATCAATGATCAAACAACTTAAACTTAGAATGTTATTTTTTTTTTCAATTAATCAATCAATCAATCATAACATCAAAACGAAAACCAATCAAAGCGTATTAGGCTAGATATACTTCGTCATTTTTGTAGTTTGTAGACATTTTCATTCAGAATTTTTTTCGTGTTGATTGGTTTTTAACACTGCTGTTAACTTTCATGCTGAATCAACATTTTCAATGTACAATTTCACCATTGTGTAACACATAACCATTATTGCAAGAAGAGATTAGCTAACCATGAATAGATCTAGCTCATAGAATCAAAATCAAACATTATACTACCCATCAGTAAGCACTAAGTCTTGTGCAATGGGGTGAAAAATAGGTCTCCATGTAATACATTCTTCATAACATGAAATTATAGAATGCAAATCTTCATTTAGAATAAACAGTTTACTCCATTGTAAGTCTACCAGCCAACAGCCAAGTTTATGCTAAAAACAGTTTTGTTGGTAAAATTTGTTACAGCTTTCCATCCATGTGGAATCATATTCTCAAGTGGTGTACATTAGCGTGTGGGTTGATGGTAAAATTAATTTTTTGATTGAGTGGTCAAAATGACCCAAAATAGCCAAAAACCGTAAAAATAATGAAAATGGTAAAATGATATTCATTCAAAATCAAATCATGCATTTAGGTTAAATCACAAAAACATCTGCCTACAGTATTTTTGGACTTAGGGGAGATGCAGGAGAGTTGAGCCATTTTTAACATTTTGCACCATTCTGCAATGATGAAATGTAGGACCCTCTAACTTAATGTCACAAGTAAAACTTTGGAGGGTTTACTTACTTAATATGATGTGACAGTTGCACCAATTGTTGCAGTCTATTCACAGGAAAGATGTAGAAAAAATTGGCAAAGTGGTTCAACTCTCCCATGGGTACAGGAGGGTTGAGCCAGTGGTGAAAGAGAGTTGAGGCACCATATTATTTCAATACGGACTACAAAAATTACATTTGGGATTTAAAAATTTTTGCGTTTTGGTAATTCTTATTCCAAAATGGTGATAAATATAATCAATGTGGTTACTGTGGTTACTTCTAAGTAAGTTTATGGTATAATTCTACTCAAAAAAATATTTTGTCAAAATAACACGTGAATTTCCTATGGTCAACTCTCCCATACCCTAATGGCTCAACTCTCCTCATATGCACCAAATCACAAACTTTGCAATCTCTTAGTAAAACCAACTTGAACTATTTTCTTAGCACAAGATCAAAATTATTTACTCATAAACACCTTTAACTGAACAGAGACGTAAACTACTGGGCTTTTGGCATCTAGTTGTAAAATCAAGATAATGTAAATTTTAAAAGAATTGGTAAAACGTGTCCAAATCAACTTTAAAGGTATAGCGCATGAAAGTGTGCATTTATTTTTTACGGTGAAACAAATATGGAGTGATAATGATATTATACATTAACTGTAGAAAGAACTAGTCAGATGAGTGTCTAGTTTTGGATATAATGGGGATGGTTCAACTCTCCTGGTGGCTCAACTCTCCTGCATCTCCCCTAACTTCCTTTTTGTGGTTAATTTTGACCCAAAAAAGGTCAAAAAAGTAAAAAAATAATTGTGATTTAGGTATATGTCTTTAATTCTTTTTCCAAATTTTTGTTCAACGAGTAAAAATCACCTTTTTACCTAAATAAAATCCCCTTGAGGATATGATTCCACATGGATGGAAATCTGTAACACATTTTGCCCACAAAACATTTTTAAGCACAATAATGGCTGTTGGCTGGTAGACTATGTAGAAAATTTACACCAATGATAAAATTTTGAAATGAAAATGACTACAAAAATGACAAAGTATATCTAGGCCTTATGATAAGCTAAATACTGCCAATAGGTGTCGTGACCCTGAAGAACATTTTCTACAACATTATCATAATAGTATCACCAATGCAACAGCCATGTCTGACTGAATTCAAGATATGTATATACATTGCGGTTGATATAAATAACAAACATTAATTTAAAACCCAAAATATGACACGTGTATAGAAATAAAGCGAAGAACACACAAATTGCATGTAATTCTGAAATGTATAAACCGTAAAAGATTCGAATATTTTTGAGTTTTTCAAACATGTTAGTTACGGTACGTGAGAATCAAAAGCGATAGGTTTGTTTAAAATTTTAGTTATTTTGTATTGTCTATTCATTTTAAGAAACATTTGTACAAGTCAAATGTATTCAACAATGTATCACTTCACAGTATGAATAATCTGCACATTTACATAAGCCATATCAGAACGTGTATTTGATATCGCTTAGCAAGTTGATAATGAAAGAATATACTGTGGCAGTTCAAAAGCGTTAGATAGTATGTATTGAGCATATATCATGGATTAAGTGTAATTAGGCAGAACGTTGTTGGTAGCATCAAAACCATGACAGGAATACACTCAAGTGAAGTGTATATTATTTTTTACAAAAATGACATTAACACTAAATATATACTATACCAATGTGCAAATATAATTTATTAAAATTTTATTTCCTTGTCCTTGAAAAAAAAAACCAACTGTTTCCTAATTGTTGTAACTTTTTATTTCTGTTTTTAACAAATTATTCCTGTTTTCAGAACCATGTCAGAGTTTAGAGGTCATTTGCTCTGATATGTATCATCAATTATATGTGTACAATGAATATGAAAATATTATAAGCAACCACGTACGCAATAGCCAACACGCATCCAACATTCAAATGTCGTAGACAAGACAAAGTATTTTTGTTTCATTTGCAGTAGTTATCAAATGCTAGCAGCATTTTATTTTCTTTATTTTCTCTTTTCATTTTCGTATTTTGGTTTTATATTGCCTTGTTTCAATAACATAAATCTAATTCGCTTTAATATCAATTTGCTTCAAGCAATGAGAGATCGCCATGTGAGTGCAAGAAAGTCGTATCTGCAATAGCTGCCATTTGACATTAAATTGGATTCCAGATTGTATAATCTCAAGTCTTGGGTCAGTGGTCCTTTAAATGGTTCTTCAGGTGACACAATCTAGAGAGTATATCACGATGAAATTAATAAAATGAACACTATAATACATTTTTAGTATAAATATCAACATAATCTAGCCATCTATTGCATGATAACCACTTCGATTTTAATAAGAAAGGTATTGAGTAGTGAAATGAATTAAGAAAAATAGCCACCTTAAATCAAAATTAAATAGTATCGAAATGACACATTCAAAAGCAAAGCTGTCAATGCTTATCTTTACATACAATATATAATTAAGTTTCAGAATCTTAATGTCTCTTCTAAAATGCAATGCGACCATAAAACACATTCACGATAAAATCATTTGCATATGGGTGTCGTTTTGTGTTTTAATGAAATCAACTTCTGATGTAGCTGTTTTGTTTTTAGTATTCTACATGGAATAATAGATCCACTTACGGATATTGAAATTATACTGTGAATAGGTAAGGTATTACAATTGCATTTTCTAAATAATAACATTAGTTTTAATATGAAATGGGATAGCGCTGAATATTGTTTTTATTGTCTACAATCAGACGTTTCGTAAGTGATTTCAAGAACTTATAGTAGTTTTGTTACTTAAAATACTTAAAAATACTTATTTTGTTTACAATCAGACGCTGCATAAGTGATTTCAATAACTTAAAATTTAGCAAGACAAGTATCAAGGTTTACAAATACATTTGTTAATTACCCATTATAGATCTATTGAAAACATCAAACGATATATCTTCTTTTCATTAAGTGATTCTTAAAAAAAAGAATATAATGGTAATTGTTTATATTAACTATTTATGAGAAAAACACATGTATTGCATATAAGATAAATGTAGGCAATAATGTCGTCGTCAGGTTGTATTGTATTTTTAAAATATTATCTATTCAAGACAGAATATTAATATCTAGATTTTTCATAATAAGATAACTGACATATCCAATTTGAGTTTGCGCAAAATGCAAGAATTAGGTATGTAACAGGGCCAACAAAACAACGATTTTGAAATAATTTTGGGGAAAAAAACCCAAGAAACAATCCCATATTCTATTGAACTCTTTAATAAATTAAAAATACGTAGCAAGAGTCGTGATGATCGTTACAATATATCAATTATGGAGCCAGTCTATTCTAGAAAAGTTCGTTTTGCCGGCCACTGTTCCAGGAGTGTGGATAAAATAGTATTCAATATTGTGCACTGGAATCCGAAACATGGGAAGAGGACACCTGGAAAGCTCAACCTGACTTAACAGACATGTTGAAGCAAACCACTGGACTCCAGGCATCAGACTTCCGGACGGCCGTGAAGGATATCATAGGAGATCCAACACAGTTCCAGGATACAACTCGACGTTTGTAAATATTCACTTTTAAATGTTCACAAGTCTATTAAACAAGATACTTGGACAATTCAATTAAATGTTTAAATATTGTCTCCTTTTTCCTGATCAATTAGCTATAAAAATAAAAAAAAAATATGGAATCCAAAGGAACTAATCGTTTTTTTTTTAATGAAGCGCAAAAGTTAAGTAGAATATTGCCAATGGATCTGTGATTCCAAAGGAC
Source organism: Ophiothrix spiculata (assembly GCA_000969725.1). Taxonomy (NCBI): domain Eukaryota; kingdom Metazoa; phylum Echinodermata; class Ophiuroidea; order Amphilepidida; family Ophiotrichidae; genus Ophiothrix; species Ophiothrix spiculata. The sequence goes on from JXSR01S013554.1 coordinate 52,433, forward strand.
GGATCCTTCTTGGATTCTGCTCCTCCGTTAATACCTGGAGGCATGATGCACTTGGTTTGGTACAAATAACAATTCTGCTTCAATCAGACACAAAATCAGTAGGACAACGCCCTGATAGCATGCTGTATAGAAGAAGTCAATACAGAGTTAATGAATATAACGATTTATACACCAATGTATTTACACATTTATTATATTGAAATGAAGAAAAATGCTTAACCAGAATCATGATCATCGTTAAAATATATCATGATATCACTTATTTGGCCAGTTATTTGAACCATAATGCTGCCAGAAACTATACAATAAAACCCATCATCTGCTGCATATAAAACGTGAAGAATCTGATGGCATAAGTTATTGGTTTTTTTTTTTATATTTACAGGTAACATGACTAAATCATAGATGAAGATAATCAGACGGTGCCAGACGGTTCAATAGCATATTGTTTTATTTTTTCGTGATCAATCTACTATAAAATCCAAATGAAACCCAGCAGAATGTACCACGATGATTGAAATGCATTGGATAAGTAGAACATTGCCTACAGGATCTGTGATTTAAAATAGCGGACCCTATTACGGTTCTTTAATAGTACATGGCAGAAAACATAACTACTCATCCATTGACACTAGGATGTATGATCCATTTGGGTTGGTACAAATAACAATTCTACTTCCATCAGACAAAAAATATAGAACAAAGCCCTGAAAGCATGTTGTGTAAAAATAAATAAATTTTGATTTTAAAAATATATGAAAATTTGGAAACACTTATTGTAAAGGGAGAAAGTAAAAAGTAACAAAAGAAAGACATGCATATGATGTTATCCAGTGGTGCAAATTGAACACATTTATTTTGAAAAGCTTACTAAATTGAGATAAACACGACTTGTGTTTTGAAATTTCAAAAAAAAAGAGGTCCTGATTCTCTCATATTCCTTGAATCTGTTACTTCTGGTGCGACAATCGGGTACTTTAGGACACAATTTCTACCAAAATAGTCGAGAAAAAAAAAGGATTCTAATGAAAGGTGTCAATCAATAATAAGTTTTTTCCCATCACGTAAAAAAATAGGTCCATGTAATACATTCTTCATAACATGAACATATAGAATGCAAATCAATTTGTATTAGAAATCGCTTACAATTTACTCTATTGTAGAAATTTTACACCAATGATAAAATTTTGAATGAAAATGACTACAAAAATGACGAAGTATATCTAGGCCTTATGATAAGTTAAAATACTGCCAATAGGTGTCGTGACTCTAAAGAACATTTCCTACAACATTATCATAATAGTATCACTAATGCGTCATCCATGTCTGACTGAATTACAGATACGTATATACAAATAACAAACATTAATATCCCAAAATATGACAAGTGTATAGAAATAAAGCTATATGAACACACAAATGGCATATAATAATGAAATTTATAAACCTTAAAAGATTCGAATATTTTTTATTAAGTTTTTTTAGTTACGATACGTGAAAATCAAAAGCAATAGCTTTGTTTAAAGTTTTAGTTATTTTGTGTTGTCAATTCGTTATAAGAAACATTTGAACAAGTCAAATATATCGTATACAATGTATCACTTCATGGTATGAATTATCTTCACATTTACTTGGTTCTTGATGACTGAAACTGTCAAATATAATCAGCCATATAGAATTTATATTTAAAACTGCTTTGCAATTTGATAATGAAAAAATATACTGTGGTAGTTCAAAAGCGTTTGATAGCGTTTAAATGCGGTGAATATTAAAATAGTATGAGCTATTGCGTACGTGACGCAATAGCCACCACGCATGCAACATTCATCTTCAGTAATTATCAGACGCTAGCAGCATTTTATGTTCTTTCTTTTCTCTTTTCATTTTCGTATTTTGGTTTTATATTGCCTTGTTTTAACATGAATCTAATTCGCTTTACATATCAAGTTGCTTCAAGTAATGAGAGATATAACTATCTAACACTTGGCTTTGATTCTTTGATACTGAGAGCGATATCTAGATTTGAACTGAGCTAAGTTTCCTTTAGCATTATCGTTGAGCTACCTTTCGATTAAATTTGAATTCCTGGAGTATTGATAAACCTCGATTTACCGCATTTTTGTATGTGCTTGAAGAAATGCTGTAGGGAGGGTCAAAGAGCTTCTATCAATAAATTTATGTTTTTGAAAATGAAATGTGAACAGCATTTGGGGCAATATTAAAGCGCCAATACCAAAAAATATATAACGTTAATATTTCTGCTTTTAACACGTTTTAACATGTTTTCCTACCTCTAAGCATTGAACGGTTTAAAACTAAAATTTGTTATCAAACGAAAAAAAAAAGATTACTAACTATTATAGTGATCAATTTTCCAATCCAGAGAGTGTACTACGATTAAATTTTATAAAATGAACACTTTAATACAGTTCTAATATAAATGTCAACATAATCTAATCATCTAGTGCATGATAACCACTTCGATTTTGATAAGGAAAGTATTTACTAGTGAAATGAATTAAGAAAAAAGGCCACCTTAAACCAAAATTAAATAATATCGAAATGATAAATTAAAAAACCAAAGCTGTCAATGCTTAGCTTTACATACAATATCTAATTAAGTTTCAAAATCTTGACGTCTCTTCTAAAAGGCAAGGCGACCATGAAACACATTCACAATAAAATCATTTGCATATGGGTGTCGTTTTGTGTTTTAATGAAATCAACTTCTGATGTAGCTATTTTGTTTTAGTAATCTACAGAGAATAACAAATGTACTTACGGATATTGAAATTATACTTTGAATAGGTAAGGTATTACAATTACATTTTCTAAATAATAACATTGATTTTAATATGAAATGGGATAGCGCTGAACATTGTTTTTATTGTCTACAATCAGACGTTTCGTAAGTGATTTCAAGAACTTATAGTAGTTTTTTCTTATATTGTTTACAATCATACGCTGCATAAATGATTTCAAAAACTTTAAATTTAGCAAGACAAGTATCAAGTTTTACAAATACAGTTGTTAATTACCCATTATAGATCTATTGAAAACATCGAACGATATATCTTGTTTTCATTAAGTGATTCTAAAAAAAAAGAATAAAATGAC
>JXSR01S013556.1:21128-32268 GCA_000969725.1 Ophiothrix spiculata
GTAAACTGCATCCAGTCTGGCTTATTTTAGATAGATGATGTCCTCTTCTAAGGTTGTCATCTCTTGATGATCATCAATAAATCTTACAAATCTAAATTGTAGGCCCTTCATCCTTGTTGATTGCATGTTGTCCTCTGTTTGTAATCCATATTGCTTCCTTGAGCTATATCTGGTGGTTTCTATCTTTTAAAGTCTATAATTTTTAGCTATTCCCAATCAATTATGCATTTGATTGATTATCATAGAAAACGTTATGGGAGAGGAAATATTAGCCAGAGAAAAACATGGGTCTGTAAGAGTTACAAATCAAAACCAACCAGCATATGGACTATGGCTCTGTAGGCAAGTTGTTTGTATATTCCCCAGTACTGTACCCTCTGAATTTTTTTGGTGTCTCAAAAATATTTCTGAATATTTTGAGACCTGAGTTGACCTTGTTTATGGACCTCATATTTAAACATCCTGCTGCTCTTATTTAAAACGCTATCCCTTGAATATATAAGTTTTTTCATGATATGATCCAGATATATAAAAGGGGATTGTCTGTATTTGCATAGATCAGAGTGGCCCTTCTCTTTTGAATTGATTGGGCTTAACTGTTGTAAATTTTTGCCACAAACTACCTCCAGTGCAATCCTGATTGTAACCTGTGCTTTGAAGAATGGTGCTACAACTTTTACACATGGTTGGGAGGAGCATTCAAGAATTATACTCTATAAACCCTGAAGTATGCAGTAAGAAACCGATTAGTACACATGAACCATTATGACCATATGGGGAAGTAAATTAGTCTGTATTTTCAGAATCTTAACCACGTATGCAATCTTGCTGAATATTCAGTTATGAATGATTCATGAACAAAAAATACCAATATGCAGTGACTTGGTCTTAATCAATCCTAATTAACCAGTACTAGTATCTAACACAATACAAAACCGAGAGTCTGATTGCTTGCTGCATATTTCAAGGTTCATACTAAGTATAGTGACTTACTCAAGAATAAAACAAATCTATGGAATCTTAATGCCTAAAGATTAAAACAGAGCTTGAACTTCTATAACTAGGTCATACACATGTCTCTTAATGTAGAAACACTATGATATTTTTCTATTGTTATTTGTCTTGGACTAGGAGAGGACCATGAAGCCATCAGACATTGGGACTGCATCCCAGACAGTGTCGCCAGCTTTGTATACCAGAATCATCACAGAGATTGACGAGATTGGGTGGCAAAGGTAAAAAAGAAAAGTTAGCGCACAGAAGTCATATTGATGTGTTTGCAACTTATACATTTTTATGTAATTGACTATAATTTTGCATAATTCTTTCAAATGTGAGATATGTAACATTTCATTCAAATCAACTATTTGCCATCTGACAAACCTTTTAATAAATAAAATACCTGTATTATATTTCAAAAGTTGAATAACAAACCTCCATGATACTCTTTGACCAGAATATTACACCTCAATGGTAAGGCTGTATAGATTCAGAAGCTCATTAGTGGCATTGGACAAGTGAATACACAATTATTATTTCTAGCCCTTTATTGAAAGTTTAGTTCCCGAAACCACCATTTCAAGCACAATTTCAGAAATCTTTGTTTCAGGTACTACATACATACATACATACGTAACAGGCATTTATTACGCGTCATTTCATAAAGTCCACGGCACCATGACGGAACAAAAAAATGAATGAAGAAAAAGGAAAAGCAGCAAATCGAAACAAGCTGTGCGATACTCAAACTAATGATCCTAACAATTTACTCTTAAGAGTCATTTTTAGGATCACTTTGGTTTTCTAGTCCCCCCCCCACCTCCTTCGTCAGAGTCAGTCCTCCATTCCCAAGCCCCCTGGTTCAGATATTGGGATGCACATTCACTCCTTCCAAAAGTTGTGTGACACTCAAAAAAAGGACCATAATAGCTTGACTTGTGCATATCCACAAATGGGACAGAAATACTTTAACATTCAGATATATTGCAGACTTTTCCCTTGTTGTGTTATGTATCATCCTTTTTATTATAAAGGATGTGAAATTGCAACAAATGTAACATATTGTTATTATTTCTGATTATGAAGATTGTAACATGCATTTTAAGATATTTTGAAGCAAATCAGGTCTTTTGCAAATGTGGTAAAGTCAGTATCTAGATACAAAACATGATGCACACTATATCAAAATATTAGAGTATTCTACGCACTTAAAAAGTGTTGAATCCTTTCAATAATTATGCTTCATTTTTCTTTCAGATTATCCTGCATTGATGCATCTTTTGAGAGTTTACAGTTTTCATCACTTGATGTCTGTGGTGGAACTCATCACATCACAATCAGCTTGACCTCACAGGTACAGTCCCGGGGGAGGGGTTCTTCAAAAACCCACCCATCCGTATACCAATTTTGGCAAAACACCCAATTGTACTCAAATTGGATGCTTTTTGAACAAATTCTCAAAATACACCCAATTTGTAAAAATGTTTAAAAAAATTGGGCGCATTCATCTGTGACAAAAACCAGCCCATCGCTATACCAAAAACTGTGAAAAACCACCCCAAAAGGCAGGCACATATACATATACCTTGTCAATGCAAAAGTACCCCTGGGGATACAGTACTGCTCCTATCTAAGGAAGAAGGGTAGGGTATATGAGGTGGATATCGTACTCAAAATGACCCCTGAAAGTTGACTTTATACCTGGATTTTCTTGTGGGCTCAAAATGCCATTATAAACAAAGATTTTTACCATTTTTGTCATAACGTAAACTATGATTTTAAACAGTAATCCTAACAGTCCATCACGAGTATCATGTTCATGCGTGTAAAACAGAGGTGTGAACTTTAACCTTGGTACACTAGAGGTGCTAAAAATATTTTTATGCATTACCTAATATATAAAAGATTAATACATATCAATCTTTGTTATAGACCCAATGACTTGTCATCTAAAGACGATGAACTTTAATTAAGTTGCCAGCAACTGAAGGGAACTTTAATTAAGAAATGGAACTATATATTGTTGCCTACGTGTTGTGAAAAATGTCTTCTAAGTAGCTTTTAATGACGTAACCATGATTTTTGAGGTATCATAGACACAAATTGGTGGGAAACTCTTCAGATGCATTATATTGCATAACGGTCAAGTGCTTTTCACACATTAGAAAATGCAGTTATGTTTTATTACACATTTGTGCAGTATCAGTCCAAGAATGGGTGCAATTTCATAACTTAACCTTGAACCCTGAGTACCAATAGACATTTCTAAAGTTGATGTTACCCACATATTTTATAAAGTTTGCACATGCATAACAGCTTGTTTTAACAGGTGTAAATTATCACATGGGTGTCAGGTTCCAGTTCTCTTTTTCAGAAAAGGGGTTAGTTAATCTAACCCATTGGGTCAATTTGGTGAACGAAATTGATCTTGGTATCATTTAAACAAAAACCAAAAACATGGCACTACTTTCAACTAACAAGCTGTAATTTTGTCCAATTTCACAGTATCCAGATGTAGCCCCAACCTGTTGTGTGGAGTTACCTGCTCCATTTGACCCTCAATGGTCATCCAAGGTGAGTGCTTTGATCAATACATTTTTGTTTCTGAATTGATTGGTTGATTGAAAAATTGATTAATTTTATCTGTCATCTGATTGATTTAAAGTACAGTTATGTGATTTTTAATCAGTGAACTAAACTCTTGCTTAGCATTGCAATAAAATCTTCGCAAAAAGTGGAGTATTAGTAAAAATGTGACCAATTACTGTGAGCAAGATTTTCAAGAGTAATCAAAAAGGGAATTGAGTTGGCACTTGAAATCAGGGAACTAATAAAGAAAGGATCAATCATTAGACAAAAAGTGAGAACTGCGAACATAATTGGTCTCATGCAAGGGATGGGCCATCCAAAAGATTCTAAGTTGTCTTTACGCATAACCAATCCAGCAGGTTATGCAATCAAAACCCAACAAAGTATTGAGGTTACCATGCAAAACATTGTTGGTTTCAACAGTTTACCGAGTAATAATAATAAAGTTTATACAAGTAATGTAAAATATATAATAACAGCATTTGTATAAGACCTTTTGACCACCAAAATACAGTAGTATACAAAGTGAAGCGCTTATAATTTGCTACACTGCAGGTAAAATGTGACAACCATTTTACATCACTTAGTCAATGTTTCTGCATCCATATTATACTATTTGGGTTGTAAAAAGTTACCCACAGTGCAGCTTTTCATACCCTGACTCAAATGGACGAATCAAGTTAGTTTCTACTGACAAATTGATTTCCAATCTGATGGTCAATTTCAAACCTGATGGTCAAGTTGCCATTGATGTCTCTTATTACCAACTGTTTTTTTTGACAGAGTAAACTGCAGGATATTCTTCATCAGTTTGAGCTTTCCCTTCAGAAACACAAGGTATTTTGGGATAGCATGTCAGAAATTGATACGGAGACATGGGTATTGGAACCCGAGAAACCTACTCCAGCTGATTGCATGAGGAGAATTGCTCTTGGTATGTGTTCAACTTAAAGCTTTAGCCTATAGTTAACTTCTCGAGGTAGTGGTTGCTACCTACTGAAATTTGATTTGGGTACAGAGATGTGTCTCAGAATTGATACCCGTTTATAGGTATTGGAACGGAAACAGGACACCTCGCCCCCCGTCATTCTCGCCCCCTACAATCTCGCCCCCTGCAGTGTCACTCTCGCCCCCGTGCATTCTCGCCTCCCTTCAATCTCGCCTCCCTGCAATTGTATTAGTAATAGATTGGCAGGCTTTGCCTTTGTCAGTATATCCATTCAAACAAACGATACTTACTAATTAAAGGTTGCTGAAGACGGATCCGCCGAACACATCAAGATGTTGGATCTGCATGACTGCTAGTCTAAAATCCTGAACAGGTAGAACAACTTAATAATAGATCTCTGAATTACTTTAGGCTATCGCAGACTCTTCAGTTTGCCTCAATTAGGCTGAAATGGTATAGACCAGTGGTGGGCAACCTTCGGCCCGCGGGCCACGTGCGGCCCACGTGCTCTTTTTGTGCGGCCCGCCAAGCCCCCCAGAGAGAAAAAAAATAAATTGTTATCTCAGAAATCTGGTATTTATCAAAGACCAGAACAAAATCGTTTATAAGACAATATTAAAAGTTTTTTTTCTAAGTACACACAATAGCCATTCTAAATTAGCTAAAGCTTAATTATATTGCCGGAAACGTCGAGCTACATCGGATGTCGTAGATACACCATAAGTACACTAAGAGATTCCCTACTTATTTGACCGATGTAAATACGTTAAGATGCGAGTAAGGAAAATAATTTCCCATACTGAACAAAGAGAAAAATGTTCCAGGGCTTCAAGTTTTCCTGAATATTTTTGTTTTGCCTAATTTCTAACTGGCACCAGAAGTGTCTAGATAAGGAAACTTTGATACACCCTTAATTTTGTGAAAATGATGTACTAGTGTGCCTCCTGCTACATGTGCAAATAAAAATAAAGGCATTCAGAGTAACAAAATACAAGATAAAAAGAGCCATATTTTGGGTTATTTTTTCAAGAACTTTTGAGCGGTTAAAAATTTGGGTTGTTGATGTAAATTTCTCTGAGCATTTGTTGGTGAACATTTGTTGAAATCGATTTACTGCACCTTTTTAATATGCGCACGGGGGTCATTGACAATACATGTAAGCCTCGAGTTTGAATACAATTCTTCTAGTACTACTTTGGGTGCGGCCCGCGAAAAAATTCACAACCCTTTTTTAGCACGCTGTAGTAAAAAGGTTGCCCACCACTGGTATAGACTCTGTGGTATAGCGGGTTAGTATCCGAGTAAGGATGGACCAATGATCTGTTGTTGAAATTTAGGTATTAGCCTATTAAAACCTTGGTTGTAATTTATAGTTTACAAAGTCAAGTACTATTTCCTAAGTTCCAAAAGAAGATATCAGGACTCTCCCATCATGCCTTACTAGCCCCTGCCATTGGGTTTTTATACGACTTATATGAAACATAGCTCAATTAGAAGACCCAACTTTCTAATGTTTCATCACTAACCCTCTCATTAAAACCCATACAAAAAACAAACAAACAAACATTGGAAGCAACACTCTTAAAAAGAAAGGATCAAATTGATCCAATAAATTATCAGATATGAGCTTACCCTTTTCCGGATCAATTTTGATCCAAATTCTCCTCAAATTTGATCCTTTTCAGATCAAAAAAGAGTGTGTTTGATCCGAAAAAGATCAAATTTGAGGAGAATTTGGATCAAAATTGATCTGGAAAAGGGTAAACTCATATTTGATACTTTATCGGATCAATTTGATCCTTTCTTTTTAAGAGTGAAGGCATGATAGAAAGGTTCTGATATCTTACTCTTTTCACCTCCATCATGTCCATCTAAATTCCCTTAACATCAACTTCAACATTTTCTTTAAAAACTGTCCATAGGCCTACTACGGTACCCTGATTTGGTCACAGGATTGATTGCGTAGGAACTTGACAAGTACCGGTATGTCATCATAAAAAATTTAAGGGGGAAGTATGCGGCTATAAATGAGTGAACAAAAACGCAATCTTTTGCATCAATGCGCGCCTAATGATTATAATCAAACGGTAAAATAATATGATTTCCCGGTTTCGCGTTTGGCTCTGCATGATTGTTAGTATGTGCATCAGAACAGCAGGATTATCACAATGACATGCGTGTTAGAGCAATGTTTGCGTATTTGGGTTGCAACAAACTTAAATAACAAAAGTCATCAGCTTGTCAAATACTAGTAAGTTCAAAGATGACAAATGTTACTATAGTGGAAGTTCATCAAAGCTTAATCAATTGCAATTGTTCTTTAGTATGTTAAGCAGTGTGAACCCTATGGTCCTAGTTTTATATTTCATCAGGACCTTTTGCCTTCAAACATGCTGTCATATTAGCATGGAATTACGGGATTGCGTTTGACCCCCTGTTGATTACTGGTTAATTTATGGGGGCGAGATTGTTGATGGCGGCGCAGTGTTCAAAAGATGGTTTATCTCCATTGTGAAATTTAATCGATAGGCCTACTCAGTCAATTGATTTTGTGGCTTACATGAAATGTCGGAAATTGTCAATCAGTGTCAACTAAATCCATCAACTCATATTTCCAGAAATGTTGAAAATACTAATCTTCAGGCAACATTTTATATCGTACGCGATAATTTAGGTCTTATAAGAAAAGAAAAAAAGAGAAAAAAACGTTTGTAATTGTTGTTTTATTGCTTAAAACGGACCGAACGAATAATCATGATGGATTTCCTTGAAATAATGTTATTATTTTCCATAAATTCAAGCAATAAATATTTAAAACTGCTCCCTTAATTTTAAAAAGCTAACTAGCAAATATGAAATTGAAAGGAGAGTTGAGAACTTTTTAATCATGGTAAACTTTTTTCCCATGGTCTAAGCTGGAAAGAAATTGTCTCTGATTCAATAAATTAAAATATTTTCATGATAAAACTCAGCTAAAGTAATAAAAAATAGTAGAAAATAACATAAATAAAATCCAAATTTTTAATTTTGGAATAGTAATAAAATAGGTTTATCAAATTGAAATTATATCATTCAACCATGAAGGTATATGAAGCCTAACTCCATGATCCAATGACCATTTTTAGACACTTGCCTAGCAGCTCCTAGCCTGTTGTGATTGCCCAGCATGATTCATCGTTTTATTGTTGAAATTTCAGAACCGCACAACCATAAACTTCATACAGTGTATAGGCTTGGGCGTAAATATCAAATACTGTGCACAATAAACTATATTACGAGTCAGAGTAATAATTTATATAAAGACAATAAAATATTTTGTGAACATACACGTTTTTAACACAAAAAATCGAATTCCTGAAGCTCTCTGACATATTGGTATTTAGGGGGCGAGATTACAAGGAGGCAAGATTTACGGGGGGCGAGATGTCTTGTATTCATTGGAAGTTGGAACTCAAGAAAACTACTCAAGCTGCATGAGGAGGATTGCACCTGGTATGTGTTCAAATTAAAGCTTTAGCCTATTAAAGTCAACTTCCTGAGAGAGTGAATTGCTACTGAAATTTGATTTGAATAGGGAAATGTCTCAAAATAATTACCAAGACTATAAGGCCTAAAAAAAATTATGTTTGTTTGCCCTCCGTGACCGACCATAAAATGCCAAAAATTTGGGTCGGGTATTTTAGTTTTTTTCTTCTTCAAACATGTAAAATATGAAAACTCAATATTTTCGATGGAAATGTAAAATTTTGGAGTATAAAGTCAGAACTAGTAGTATAAAATGCATATTTCCTCTAAATAATGACCCACAATCTTTGATTAAGCCCTGCATTGTTTGGTATTCACGATAAAATCCATGGAATGACATCATTCTTTAAAATATATGTGAAGAGTTTAAAAAAAAAAAAAGATCTCCAGACCGAACGACCCAAAATTTTAATTTTATCACCGGAGGGCAAACAAACAATTTATTTTCTTTGGCCTAAGTGTCCGCTACAGACCAACCTGGATAAACAAGCAGACAAACAAACAAAGACATGGGCTTTGTGTCAGAGAAACCTACATCAGCTGATGTGCTTGAATCAATTGCTTAGCCTAGTCAACTCAGGAAGGGGTGCAACTAAGTTTGGTTTGGGTATAGGATTGTGTCTGAGCATTGATACCAAGGCATTAGTATAAGAATCAGAAAAACCTAATTATATGAAGAGGATACTATGAGCTATTGGTATGTGTTCAACTCAGGGGTGCTATTCAAGTATACTTGTGGTTAAAGATGTGTCTCAAATAAACCTACACCAGTTGATCGCATGAAGAGGAGGCCCTTGGTAAATGATTAAATCAAAGACTAAAGAGAAGAGCCTAGATTTTTCCTGCTACTTTTATCTTTGCATATTTTGTACAATAATTGATAGAACATGTTATAGTAATATAACCTATCAGTAGTTTTCCTATGCTGGTTCCCTGCACCTATGGTCTTTCACACTCACCACGCACACTCCACTGACCAAACTGTGCCGATAGTGAAGCGCCAAGATCGAGGGAACCAGCTTATAGTTTTCCCTGAATTTCTAAAATATTTGAAAAAATGTCAATTGTTTACAAACTATATTTGTTTTCTCCAGAGGAAAAATGGTCTGAAACAGTGTTTCTAGTCTTAAATCTGAAAATATCTTGTTTCTATACACCTATATATTGACTTGTTTCTCATTTAGAATCCGTAATTATTATAAAACTATTTTATCACAGTGTTTTGACATATTGATCTGATTGTTTTACAGGTAACAACAGTTCTCTTCAATTGATTGTAGATCCACTTCATCCGGGTATGCTGCCAGAATGCCGCTTTTTGGGAGCAGATCGGGGTAGGTGTCTTTATCAAATTTTGTTATGAGGTTTTTCTGTAAAGAAATGTGCTGCAAATTTGTATGGCGGTAGGAATATCAATATCAGTGAAATTCATAAAAAATTTCCATGTCAACTTCAAGCGTAATTTAATTTGCATGTTGTCTTTTATCTGATGTAGTTGTGAAACCTTTGAAGGAAAAACTGCAAAATAACCTGCACCTTTGGAACACAGAGGACTCCATACTGAAAAACCTACACAGAGTGCTGGAAGTAGAATTCCCATCGCCATCCTCAGCTCAAAAACAGGTAATCTATTTTTATTATTCCAGTGGAGGATGGGCCGCTAAACCTTTTTCAAGTAGGGATGTGCTGCTCTGATTTCTAAACCAGGGTGCTCTGGAAAATTTACTCTGAAAGAGTGAAGAGAATTTAATACAACCTAAAAGTGACACTAAGAGCTACAGTTTGGGGGTCAAATGAACACCTGAACCAAATTTTATGAGTAAGAAATTTTGCTTGAAATGGGGTTTAAAGGAACTCGGTATTTGAAACTTCAGACTTTTTTGACATTGGACCGTAAGGAACAGCATGCAAGGTGTGAAATAGGGGAGGGTCTTTTGTGCTGTACAGCATATCACCTCTCTTAGTCAGTAACCCTCATCGCAGATAATTGTCCAAATTTGTGGACAAACTGTGTGTGCATTGTGCATAACGCCAACTGTAAATATGTTAGTGCATTATAGAATGAACTAGAACTCTCCAGCGCTTTGAACACAGCTGATCTGGTTAATGATCTATATGCACATGCAAATGTATGGAAATGACTGGTCAAGATCAGAATGAAACAGGGCAATTTTACATGCACTGATTATATTCATTGGGATCATTGATTTCAATCCATTGTGTTTTTTTAAAACAATTCACTTCTTTTCAGGAAGCTTGTCTGCTCTGTTCAGCACAGTGACTAGCAGTCCTGCTTACTTTATCATGTTACATCATAGCTATGTTTGCAATTTTAGAAACATTTTTCTGTTTCATTTCAGGAATTAAATGAAGAATGCGGCATATGCTACACATATCGTTTGGAATCCGCTATCCCAGACCAAGCATGCGACAATCAACAGTGCAATAAACCATTCCATCAGACATGTTTATATGAGGTAGGTCCATACGGCATATGCTACCCGCTATCCCAGACCAAGCATGTGACAATCAACAGTGCAATAAACCATTCCATCAAACATGTTTATATGAGGTAGGTCCATGCGGCATATGCTACACATATCGTTTGGAATCCGCTATCCCAGACCAAGCATGTGACAATCAACAATGCAATAAACCATTCCATCAAACATGTTTATATGAGGTAGGTCCATACGGCATATGCTACACATATCGTTTGGAATCCGCTATCCCAGACCTAGCATGTGACAATCAACAGTGCAATAAACCATTCCATCAAACATGTTTATATGAGGTAGGTCCATACGGCATATGCTACACATATCGTTTGGAATCCGCTATCCCAGACCAAGCATGCGACAATCAACAGTGCAATAAACTATTTCATCAGACATATTTATATGAGGTAGGTCCATGCGGCATATGCTACACGTATCGTTTGGAATCCGCTATCCCGGACCAAGCATGTGACAATCAACAGTGCAATAAACCATTCCATCAAACATGTTTATATGAGGTAGGTCCATGCGGCATATGCAACACATATCGTTTGGAATCCACTATCCCAGACCAAGCATG
>JXSR01S013556.1:32634-46319 GCA_000969725.1 Ophiothrix spiculata
ACAATCAACAGTGCAATAAACCATTCCATCAAACGTGTTTATATGAGGTAGGTCCATGCGGCATATGCTACACGTATCGTTTGGAATCCGCTATCTCAGACCAAGCATGCGACAATCAACAGTGCAATAAACCATTCCATCAAACATGTTTATATAAGGTAGGTCCATGCGGCATTTGCTACACATATCGTTTGGAATCCGCTATCCCAGACCAAGCATGCGACAATCAACAGTGCAATAAACCCGGGAATAAACCATTCCATCAAACGTGTTTATATGAGGTAGGTCCATGCGGCATATGCTACACGTATCGTTTGGAATCCGCTATCCCGGACCAAGCATGCGACATTCAACAGTGCAATAAACCATTCCATCAAAAATGTTTATATGAGGTAGGTCCATGCGGCATATGCTACACGTATCGTTTGGAATCCGCTATCCCAGACCAAGCATGCGACAATCAACAGTGCAATAAACCATTTTATATCATGATTACAGTGATTTGAGCCGTGCAATAGTTTGTACTATTAACGGCATGAAACAAACCTGTGTGATATCATGATATAAAACAAATATTGAATGCCTATGCACGGGCAATAGTACAAAATATACCATTCGGTCAAATTTGGACTGATCCATTTCACTCGGCTACGCCTCGTGAAATAGAAAAGTCAAAATTTGACCTCATGATATATTTTGTACTATTGCACTCTCAGGCATTCAATTACCATCAAACATGTTTATATGAGGTAGGTCCATGCGGCATTTGCAACACATATCGTTTGGAATCCACTATCCCAGACCAAGCATGTGACAATCAACAGTGCAATATACCATTCCATCAAACATGTTTATATGAGGTAAGGCCTAAACAAAAATTGTTTGATTGGCGTAACCTTACCGACCCTATTTTTACCACCGACCCTAGATATTTTATTTTTTTGAGCATGGCAAAAATTAAACCTCCAAATCCCAAATTGATGGGAATCGATTCATGGGGGCCTGAGATATGGCTTGCAGGACATTCAAAATGACAAATAAAAGATGTGTTACAGAACAAGTGAAGATGTTTTTGTATATGTGTCATATATTATGTGTTCTTGTATGTAAAACATACTTGCCATGGGAATAGCTATTTGCCGATGACCTGGCACTAATGGCAGACAGTGAGAAGGAGTTGCAAGATAAATGTACTTGGGAGTAACTCTTAGTGAAGAGGGAGGCTCAGCAGCAGCAGTAAGAGCAAGAGTAACTGCAGCATGGGCAAAGTGGAGAGAACTAGCAGGTGTCATTGGTGACAAAAAGATGCAAAGGAGACTGAAAGTCAAGGTATACAACACCATCATCCGTCCAGTGTTGCTGTACGGTGCAGAGTCATGGACAGTGGGAAGGAAAGAGGAAAGAATTCTGGAAGTGACAGAGATGAGGATGTTAAGGAGGATAAAAGGAGTCACACTGAGGGACAGATAGAGGAGTGAGGATATCAGGAAGGAGTTAGGAGTGAATAATATCAACGAGAAGGTGAAAGAGATCCATATGAGATGGTATGGACATGTAATGAGGATGGAGGATGAAGGCCCGGCTGAGAAAGTGATGAACACTAATTATTGAGGGAAAACAATGTAGAGGAAGACCCAGGAAGTGATGGAAGGCAATGTGAAGCAGGACATGGACCAAGCTTCCAGGTGAAAGAAGAGGATACATGAGACAGACATCTGTGGAGGAGGAAGACAAAGGCAGCGGACCCTGTAGATCAGCACCCTGCAGATCAGCGGGAAACCAGGCATTAAGGAAGAGAGAGAGAGAGAGAGAGAGAGTATGTGAAACAGACTTTAAAAAAAATAATTCTGACCTACCTACCCATTTTTTTCCATGTTACGCCAATCAAACAAAGGCTGGTTACAGCATTCTATCAAGACTTGATATTGAAATACAGTAGAAACTCATTATAACGAAATCTGATGTAAGAAAAGCCCTGTTATAAAGTAGTAATTTTCCTGTACCATTTTACTAATTTCTTTTGTTTTTTATTGTTTTGATGTAATTTGTCTGTCCCCAGCAACTTCGTTATAATGAGTTTCTACTGTATAAACATCATCTTCTAATTAGTCTTTATTAAAGACCCTCGGTAATGTCCACAGACCATAAATAAGCGAAACTTTTGCGCAGCAAAATTTGAGTCCTTGTTTTTCCATTCATAGCATGATTAGTGGGTTGGGGTTTAATAGTTTGTTTCACTAGTACAGTTTCTTGGTCTGTAACACAGACTATCATCTAATAAATACCCCAAGATTTTCAAAATGTTAAAATGACATCAAAGTGTAAAAGAGACTTTAAATTCACTCCAAGTGAAAATGCTTTTGAAAGAAAATGATGAGTTTGAGATCCCAGAAATAACACAAACAATTCCATAATTTGTGGTTTACTGTGAACACACAAAGTTTGAAATGTTTCTGGCTCAAATAAATTCCCTTTCTCTCAGACGACAGTGCTTGCGTCCTCTTTTAATTTGACAACAAAAACTGGGTATTTTCTCGGTGATTTAACAAAGTTTTGGAAAATTATTTGTACAAGATACAGCAAAATGAAGTCACAGAATAAAATTATTGGAAAACATTTTTTGATATATTTATGTTAGATTTTGCTATGGAGTTCAATATCGAACTCCAATGTCTTAAAATAGTAGTATATGAAGTAAATACTAGTAAAATGATTAGTTAGAATTTTGCATGTTATTTAACTACGACAAAAGATGCAGTAAATCTCAGCGGTCACTGCCTA
The DNA here is from genome assembly GCA_000969725.1 of Ophiothrix spiculata. NCBI lineage: Eukaryota > Metazoa > Echinodermata > Ophiuroidea > Amphilepidida > Ophiotrichidae > Ophiothrix > Ophiothrix spiculata. Next base: position 35,416 of record JXSR01S013556.1, read on the forward strand.
CTTTCCCTGGATCCTTGTTCAAAAATTCACTCCCTCTGGGTATTCATGAAAGAAAAGACGGTTTTCAGACGACAAGCTATTCAGAAACTGATGGGTAAAATTTTCAGAGAAGCGGTCCATATGACTAACATGCTTCCTAAGTAATAGACTTAGTCTGCTTTTTAGATAAAGTCCTGTTACCCAGATGGCCCACTATTCAGAAATCTCAATGTAATATGAACAATTTGGCCTTATAATTAGCAAGTTTTCTGAATATATGGGGCCTTCTGGTTGGCGGGGTCGTTTGATTGGTGGGTCATTATAAAATAAAATAAAACCAACCCATAAATCAATGGGGTTTTTTTCCCGGATTATTTTAACTACAGATCATGGTTTCAAGACTTTACAGCTTGTCCCAATTTTAATACAACGAGCAAATGAAAAAGATTAAATCATAGTAATATATGTTTTTCAAAAGTGGAGTAATTATTACTCTACAATACAGGGTGTCCCAATAAACATTGTGCATGGAAACGAATCTGATTTACTCAGAAGTTGAACATATCAGCTACACAAAATTTATGTCATTCTAAAGCTCATAGTTTTGCTCATCATCGCTGAAAATATCAAGAAAATCCATCGAGGCAAACCAGAGATATCGTTGATTTTGTCAGCTTGTATCATTTTCCTCCTGCACAATGGTAATCTTGTCGTTAAGCCTGTAATCAGAGGACATGAAAAGGGTCTACGCGAAATCGACGCTTGAGAAATTTACTGTAAATGATCTCTCATGCTGTTAGAGTCAAAGATAATCGAACAAGATGTATCAACAGCTAATGGAGACAGATTGAAGGATGTGCAGGAGGTTATTCACCAGGAAGAATAACATGAAGAAGTGAAAAACGAACACTAACATGACTTTAAAGAACCAAAATAACCAAAATCTAAAACGACACAACTATTAAAACACTAATAACACAAAATCATGTGATTACTTTACATTCTTATTGTTTGATATTAAGGCACAACATTATTTTTTTTTGTGCTTTTAGAATTTTTAGAAGCAATGCGAGCTGAGCCAGATTTATTTAATGAGTTTTGAATAAAAGATTTCTTAGATTTGTTCCTGTTTTTAGCAATTGCCATTGATGGACTTACTGCTTTTGATCTGAATTAAGACCTAAGACAACTACATGTAGCTATTCATTTTTTGTGTTATTATAGAAAAAGAATATAATTTACTAAGTTAGATTAAGTTTTCAGTTTCCAAAAAAGATTTCCCCCAGTATGTAAACAATATACACAAAGCATTGTGTAATTTTGCCAATAAACCTAGTTTTACAGTCTTTTTGTACATTTTGGAGTAGAAAATAAATCATAATGTATATAATGTAGAGAAAACGAAAAAAAAAAATCGAAAGAGAAAAAAGAAACATGTACCCAAAGAGTCTTCATATGACTGCATTTTAAAGAACATTTGCGAAACGTATGCGGTGACTTTGTCACTGTAAACTATTCAATCGTTAATGTTGTAAAGACCCTTTCGATGTTCTTTGTGCATTTGCTTAACCATAGGAATCCATTGTGCAGAAGGAAAATGATACAAGCAGACAAATTCCAAGATATCTCTGGTTTGCATCGGTGGATTTTCTTGAAATTATCAACGATGATGAACAAAACTATGATCTTTAAAATGATACAATTTTGAAGTCGCTGGTATGCCTAACTTCTGAGAAAATTAGCGCTGTTTCCATGCACAATGTTTATTGGGACACCCTGTATGCTTTTTGTCCTGTTTAATTTTACCACTCCAGTTCAGAGATATGAAGAATTTAAGAAAGTCCTTTAAATCTACTTTTGTCCGATTTCCAGTTAAAATAATGCAGAACTTGAAATGAGGAGAATATGATAATATTCTGCATTCATCTAAAGCCCAATTAATCCAAACAAATCTTGTCTAACCTGTACCTAACATAAATTGATATTTTAAGTTCGTCTTTACCCAACATAGGTCAAATCTTCATGATACTCTCATATTCCTTGAATCTGTTACTTCTGGTGAGACAATCGGTTAGTTTAGGATACAATTTATACCAAAAGAGTCTAAAAAAGTATCTTAATGAAACATGTCAACAAGTAATTCAAAAGTCTTTAACAGAAACCAAGGAAAAACGGAAGACAAAGACTTTTAAAGCAATACTATAAGATTTGATCAAAAATGGTTTATAGTAAAAACAGCATAAAATGGAAGAACGTGACTATCTAAAAGCGTTTTCAAGTGTATTTTGTGAAAAAAAAATGTTTTGCCACCAAAAAATGGATAAAAAGCACATGTAAGCTTTCCTATACTAATACATGCTGAATTAAATTCGGGATCCCGAATTTAATTCAACAAATGACCATAACAAAAAAAGTAAGCATCTTTGAGGCAAATCGTTTGGAGGGTATTCATATCTACCAAAAACAAACCCAATAAGCCCAAAAAATCAAAAGTCATGGGTGACAGGTGGCGCTTCATTTTTAACACTTTTAGAGTATTGCTTTAAGAATTCAAGTAAGTTAGTGATTCATCTGGCCCGTCAAGGAGACGTAACAGGTTGACTCAACCAGACACAACAACCTGACTAGTATCAGCAGATCCTCATTAAATTGGATCCTTATGTAATGAAATGAGTTCAAGGGATGCTTCTCCTAATCATGTGATGTTTTTATCAATATCCATTCAATGTGTGCATCATTACGTCACCAATGGTGGATCTGTAAAGATTAACAAATCAGGCCATCAAGATTTTTCGGGTCTTTACAAAATATACAATAACTTTTGATTCAGAGAACCAAATTACACAAACTGAAATTCTTGTAAACGCCAATGGTCTATATTATATTATTATAATGCTTGCTCAAAATTGTGCTCTGTTTTCACAAAAAGAAAAGTTCAAAGTTTGTTGCGATTTTATTGGGACACCCTGTATAAATGTTATAACAAAACATTTAGTTTGTTTTACATTTTCAAAAGAAATAAGGAAAAAGTAAGATTCAGGCCTATATGTTTCTGTGAACCTGGCTAATTAACTTCTTTACAAATCCTGATTTTAGTTCATTAGCCGATTTTGACCAAAAGTTGTGTCTCTAATTTAAATACCATACTTTAAAATCTCAATATAGTGCCCCTTTTTCCAGTTGCCATTTTGTGCCATATTTTTTATATGGTTTAAAAGATATGAAATTGATTGCTTGTGTCTGATATATAACGAATGTAACTTTCATTTTACATCTGATTAGTGGTGTAGACCTGTTGGTATTGTGGTAAGGAACACGTTTAAGAGCAAAACATGAGGTGCACTATATCGAGATTTTAAAGTATGTGCAATATTTAATAATAAATGCAATTAACTGGACTACTTATTTATGAAATGTTTTAATCATGTTATGTACATTTCGTTTTATTTACAATGTCAGTTCTGCAAAATAAATAAAGTTACATAGATAATAACGACAAAATGTTCACTTGTTTGCTTTCATCGTAATGCCATAACCTGTAATTGTGTTTAAATGTAGTATCTTGCTTAACTGTGTAAATCCCATTGGAATGGAGGAAAAAGAGACGTACTTACAATATTATATCTTACTTATTTTTCAGTTGATTTCTATAATTTTTTTCCTGCATTTGAAAGTATATTAAATCTGCTTTAACCCTATTTAACCTGCCCCAAAATGGCATGAATTGTGCGCACTGGGTATGAACTATATGGTGTGCTTTTAATGAGACTCATTTGTAATGGTATTGGAAGTGGCACATCACTGGATTGCTTGGACATTCAGCTTTCTGAAAATGAGGATGCATTATCAATTATGCAAATCATATGCAAACTAGCTCATGAATAATTAATGAGCTTCTTGTTTAAAACCAATTTTTTCATAAATCTAAGTCAGTATTTTGGCTACTTATGTTCAAAAAGTATATATTTTTAGGTTCTATTGAGGAAGCCAGTATAATTATCTCTTCAAATCAAAAGAAATTATTTTATTTGATAAACATTTCATAATTTTATGACAGTTTTTGTCCCAATTTTTGAGCTAAATTTTGGCCTAAAATTGGACAAAATCTGCTTTAAAGATAGAAAAATTGGGTAAAAAGAATGTATTTCTATTTGGGGTCATAAGTCAACCATTCTGAGCACTGTATTTGATTTCACATGTCTAGATATTGTTGCTACAGCCTGAAAAGCAATTTTGTGCCATATGGCACGATTTTGAGCCCCTTGGGTTAAATTACTACAATAAGAAGTAGGCTGATTTGGTGCTTGTATCAAGGTCAAGGTTATCTTTAATCTGTGCACAATTTTTTTTTTTCATGTAGTACATTCATAGCTTTTTTAATATTCGCAAATGCATGCCCCTTTTCCAGGGCATATGAAGTACACTATAACTGTTAATGTCTCTTTCTTTCTATTGCAGTGGTTAAGAGCATTGCCATCCAGTCACCAAACAATGTCCAAATATGGCTTCAATACGACCTATGGTGAATGCCCATACTGCAATCAGCCAATCACAGTCAAGAAAATGGACAGCAGATGACGGAGTGTGACAAGAAATTTTGAGAACATTCTTATGCTTAAACGGTGTGTTAAGAACTGAGTCATGTTACAATGGAAGACCTAATGAAAACTAATTAAAAGTGAAAAGGGAGTCTGACCTTGGGCAGATGTCACTAACATTTAAATGCATTGTTAACATATCATAAGACCGAACCCATCGTTAACTTGCGATTACCCCTTGATCCTTCGTAACACTAGAGCAGACTTTGATTTTACCTGTGTCAAATTCCTATAACTTACGATATGTTGTATTACACACTTACTCACTATATCGCTACCTTTCAACCTGGAAGTCAAACCCATTCAGTTAATACTTTATTAGATGTTCAAGATTTTATTTTGAAAAAAATGGATAATGGTAATGCCACAGGGGCTATATTTTTAGATCTTAAGAAAGCTTTTGATTGTGTAAATCACTCTATTCTCATTGACAAACTGAATCATTATGGTATTAAAGGAGATGAACTCAAATGGTTTGAATCATACTTGAGCAATAGAACTCAAGCTGTAAATATTAATTCTACACTCTCTGAGTTAAAACATATTGGTATTGGGATACCACAGGGGTCAATTCTAGGACCTCTTCTTTTTATTATATTTGTAAATAGCTTGCCAAATAATGTTAATTGTAAATGTGTCATGTATGCAGATGACACAACACTTCTTTGTACTGCCATAATGATCCTATAACTCTTCAACAGAAATTACAATCAAACTTATGTAGTATCGCTAAGTGGTTTAATAATAACAAACTTACTCTTAATATTAAAAAGACAAAACTCATGGTCTTTGGTACACAGCATACTCTTGATAAATTTAATGATGTTACTATTCAGTATGATGACAATGTTATTGAACGTGTTAATGAATTTAAGTATCTCGGTGTCACTTTTGACCCACTATTGACTTGGTCTGAACATATACATCAAATGTCTTCAAAAATTTCTAAACGATGTGGTGTAATCAGACGTGCCAAATACTTTGTTCCTAAAGATATTCTTGTTATGCTTGGTAATGCTCTTGTTTTGCCAAACTTTGATTATTGTTGTTGTGTATGGACCAATACCTCTAATGAGCTTCTTAATTCACTTCAAGTACTTCAGAATAGACTTGCACGCATTATTCTATCGGCTGATATAAGAACTCCAGTTAATGATATGATGCATACACTACAATGGAACAAGCTTACTGATAGATGGTACAACCATATGATTACTATGATTTTGAAATGCATGAAAGGTATAGCACCTGAATATCTCTCTTCTCAGTTCATTTTTATGTCTAATATTCATTCTAAGGGTACTAGAAGTCAAAGTAGCAACTGTCTTTATGAACCTAAATGGAATATTGGTGCAGGAAATAGAACTTTTAATTCTCGTGCAGTAAGAATATGGAACAATCTCCCTGTTGACGTTAGATGTAACTTTTCTGATTACAGTGTCAATCAATTGAAACAACTTTGTATTATAAAATGTTCTTAAATATTATTTGATTTTTCCATGCTTATACCATGTTTACTTCATATACCATGTACAATGTATAAAACTATGTTGTTTTATGTTCAACTACCATGTAAATTGTTTATATTCACTATTGTATGCAGGGCCTCCTTGGAAATCAGTGTTTATCATTGAAGGGGTTACCCTGCCTAAAGAAAGATTAAATAAATAAATTGCACTTTCTTACAGCCGTAACATGAATGCTTAGAAATAATTACAGGGCTTCTCAGCAAATTACTAAGGTTAATTTTAGTAACTTTTGTATTTCTTGCAAGAAAATAATCATTAATTAAACTAGTAGGTATGTTTTGTGAAATTATGTTAATCTGTTTGAAAAACGTCAATAAAAACAGTGAAACAAGGTTGCTGAATTTGTCACGCATTCATCAATTAGGTGATTCGCAAAATTTTGATGCCGAGAAAATTTCATAGTTCGTCAATTTACAAAATTTTGATGCTTTACAGTAATTATTTTTACGAAAAAATGGGTTACTTTTCAAATCCTATGACCACACATATGAACTTAAGTACGGAGACCCGACACCAGGGGAAATGAGTCGACTTACTAATTCAGATTTTTCTTGATTTGAGGCATTTTTATCATATTGCCTTTTCCTTGAGTGGAAAAAAGTACAATAATTACCCCTGATGGGCTGGGAACCTGTAATGTTGTGTTATATTATATAATGGAAGACCTTCATATTATTTTGTCAGATGACAAATGATTGAATTGGATGAGATGAACTGGATATGGTACCATCACATGTCATCAATATATCCAGCAACCATGAAGCACTTTGAGATCACTCTCCTCAAATGGAAGTATCTGGAGTCTTGTCTGAAACACATATGATCTATCCTATCAAGTTGAAAATGTGACCCCTTCCTTGGTGAAATTATGTTACAAAGTTATATTAACACTTAAGTGACCAAGGTATTTTCCCACACATTGGTGCAGAAGGGGAATTTCCTTGGGATCCCCTTTAAAAAACTCCCTTCCTATATGCATTTAACATTGAAAGTCTGGTTAATGATAAAGCATGTAAAAAGGACAAAATACAGGAGGGAAATGAAAATTGGATGAACCGTTTCAAAATTGTTTATGCCATGTCAGAAAATTTCAAAAACCCTGTTTCTGAAGGATTTTTCACATGAAATTTTCCTCAAAACACTTAACATGTATGCTAATTATAATCAGCACGAAAACGACTGAGCGATTTGAATTTTTTTGCCACCAAGGGACCCGCTGCGTTAAGTTTGACAATTACATGGTGCGGCGATGTAATTTTTGTGTGTTTTCACCCCTGGTCACTTGAGTGTTAATTTTTGTAGAAGTCGAGTTAATTATGATATTAACTTTGCTGCCTATTTCATAAGCAATTTGTGAAGACTGGTGTATTGTGAAGATAATAAGAACAGAGAAATGTTTTATGTACAAACTTTATTTACACATCTTTTCTAGAAATTATACAAAATATTTCCATTTCAGTATTTGATCATTATCATAGAGTTTTGAGTGACCTATTAAAAAGTTGGAATCATATAACAATTTACAGCGCCATTTTTGGTTGTTTTATTTCTTTATACACAATTTCATTACATTACATGTACAACCCTTATATCTTTTGAACCATCGATTTGGCTTTTCGCCGGTAATAAATCATCCTCAATTTAGGCTGTTTTCACATATAATTGTCATGACTGGCTCTAGAGCGAGACAACTTAGCAGTTGCGTTCACCCTGAGACATGACTTGCACCTTAAAACTAGTGGTGTATCACTTTTGGTCTATAATTGCCTTCACACTGGGAATTTGGTACTAAGTAAGCTAAAGGAAGCTTATTTTGAACAGGGCTCCAAGATGTTTTTTAAATTCAGTTTTGAATGCAGGAGGAAGAAAAAGACCGTAGTACCCAGAGAAAAACCTGCGGAAGCGAGCATGGACTGAAATCCAAATGCACATAAAGTTCCGGGCAGGGGACTCGAACCCGGGACTTCATTGGTGCAAGGGAACTAGCGCTGCGCCAACTCGCTCCCCCAGACACATACCTGCCTACTTCTCTATTTTAATCGAAGTTTCCCCGTTTTTCAGATTTTGTAACTACGAAAAAACAGAGCACCCCAATTTTCTGATTTACAAGATTAAGAAAAATTATTGCAGTTTCAAAATAAAATTTTAAAAAAATCATCCTAATAGTGATTTACGTCTTATGTTATGCACAAAACGAACTTTTAATGAGCGAGCGCAGATGCTAAACATATTATTATAGCACCATCACTTTTGAATAATATATAGCGCCATCACTATTATAGTAAAACGAGTAAACATTGAACAAAATTACAAAACAATGGTGTAAATTTTAGTTTTCTTTGTATGTGTACATCTATTTCTGTAATTTCACCCTTTATACAAACAGTAAATGTTAGTTAATTATTCTAAACCTACTGACATTTGTCCCCATGAAATGGCTTTTCTATTGGTGCAAAATGTACAGAAGCTCTCTGGCTTCTGTCAGAGATCGGAGCAAAGGAGTCCATACGAAGCTTCGCTCGCTATGCTTCGCATGGACGGACTCCTTTTTCAGGGTTTCAAAAGTTGGCAGGTATGATTACATACCCTTCAGAATACTGAAAGTGGACCACATGCTAAATATTTGATGATTTATTACCAGCGAATAGCCAAATTGATGGTTCAAAAGATATAAGGGGTTGTACATGTAATGAAGGTGAAGAAAGAGCAAAATGGAAATCGTAGCTTTAATCATGTACAATGCAATATAAAAGAAAAGAAAAACAAGTTTTAGCCCTTAATATAAGTAAGCTTGACAACAAAATTGAAGTCTGGCTAGCCACTGAGTACCACTAGTAAACTGCTAAATATATCACAATGGTTTGTTACAAAAATTTTAAAAAAAATCTATATTTTATAGCAATTTCAACAAGGCACATACTAAGCTTGTAGAGTGAAAACTTGTCGTTAACACAAGTGATCTGAAACAATTAATTTCAAATCTTTTAGACTTGTATAACCCTTGCAATACTTCAATTACTTTAAATGCAAGTGTCAATGGGCATCTTGAACTTACCGTCCAGATTGAATCTTGGGGTTGCAAAAATGAGAGTACGACAAATCTTTGACATATTTTATTTTGACCAAAGTGAATCTCCTCCCTATTTTTTATACAATGTGAATCCTTGCCACATTTGTAACCAGACATTGTGAATCTTGAATGAATATATTTTACAAAGAAGTGAGTGGAGTTTCCTTGACTCAAAGATGAAAAATTTTGATAATACAGACTATTTATTTGTATCACTAGCAGGTAAGGTTTCTGTCGAGACTTTTTTCATGTCGACATGTTGCAATACTTTGTTGTTGACATATAGTTGATATCAAAGAGTTGGTTTTTGTGGGAAAAACAAAATTGTTTGCATAAGTTTAATTCCCCGTTTTAGATGTAGACGTAGGTGGATGTGCACATATTTTTCTTGGAGGGCCATAAATCTTCTAACTCAAACAATTGGCCTCCTTATATATTTAAGAAGTTATGTTGTAAATGAGATGAATCTTTTTGTCGGATGTTTAGGACCAAAAGTGAAAAGTTCAAGATTCCCATTAATGCTTTCATAACTTATCCATGATATAAACCAAAAAAAGTAAATGCCACATATGGTGTATTTGTCAATGATAGAAGTAGTGGTTCTGTAGCAGAGACTGATTATGAGACCTCTTACACATGATAGAATCATGTCCATTATCGTTTTATACGTACTCTGGCAACGTAAATGGTAATTTGACTGAGAATGCAGCTGTCGAGCCAGTCAAGCGTTGTTCTTTGCCTACCCACAATTTGGCGGCAAAATGTAAGATGCGTATTGCGTCATAGTCAAGAAATAGTAGCGCGCGACACAACGCACAGCAGAGTCACTACGCACTTGCGCAGTGTCGGGCTAGACATTGCGCCCGCGTGGCGCAATCCCCTAACTTAGCCGGATTTTTAGGGTGCAAATAGACAAGTTTCCTATCTGGACTTTCTTTAATCTATGATTTTATAAAACAATCATCTACAAATTTGATTTGAATGATTAAAGCACACGTTCTGGTGATATTTAAGACAAATCCATAGATATAGAGGGGGAGATACCAGGCTTTGTATACCGGCCAATGTAATGGCGTCGTCAGCCATGGAGCTCAAATTGGGGGTATTCGGGTCTAACTCGGTTCGCGGCAAAATCAACTCCGAGTGCCGAGACTTAGTTACGCGTAGAGACAACCTGCGCAAATAATATTTTACGCGAATGATACGCCAACTTGCACGCAAAGCGTGTGTGCGTGCTTCAATATTCGCGCATTATTACAAGGTGCGATGCATCATCGGCAAGCTATTGGCAAATACCTGAATACCCCCAATTTTGTCTCCATGCCATGACGGATTGCATTGTATCTCCCCTTTAAATCTATGGACAAATCAGTCTCTGTAACAGGTGAACTATTCTATTGTCGAAAACAAACATGACTTATGCAATGAAAAAGTTCATGTTGAGTTTTAGGAATACATCATTTTGGTTCGGAAGGCCGTATGTTGAGTATGGCTGGTCATAATAATAGTATTGCCATACTAAGACAACTTTATATGCCCTCACCCCGCATATACTTTTTAATCAACATTAAATAGGTGGGAATTATGAGGCTTATCTTCATCCGCAAGTAAACATAATCCCACTTACACACGTGTCGTAGATACTGATGCGTGAGTCACACGTACAATGCGCGCTACATCTCCTGCAAAAACAAATTGAACATGCTTATTCGAAAATCAAAAAGAATG